>SCLH01001154.1:65305-90546 GCA_004367855.1 Oikopleura vanhoeffeni | reverse complement strand
ATAGCCAGTTTTTAGGAAAATGTTTTGTCCATGATTGACACTCAAAACAAAGATTAATTGGTATACAGGAACAGAAATTTTTTTCAGTAGTGATATTTCAAAATTTTCAATTTTATGTATTTCACGAAAATATTTTAATTATTAAAAAAGTAATTCGAGCAATTAAATATTGTCCACAGAGTCATTTGATTAGTATATCGCCCAGAAATAATATAAAAAGTGGACTGATCTGCTTTTATAAGGGAAAATAACCATTTTTTATGAAAATTGTGATTTTTTCATCAAAATTTTAGACCTATTAAAAAATAATTTTTGATTGATTATATAATATGGATTATTATGCCCGGGTCACTTTAAAAACTTATTTCCTGTTCTTTTAACAGACAAATAAGTATTTAAAGTGACCCGGGCATAATAATGGATATAGCCCAAATCAGAAAAAACAATGACATAGGTCAGATCCTTGTGCANTTCACCCTCAAAAAAAGCACCGTGCACCGTATCAGGAATAAGTTTGAGAAATAAAAAATATTATATTTAAAAAGAAGATTCATACTACTAAAATGATTCTGGTGACTCTACTTTTTTTTATGCAACATTTTTCAGAAGGAGAGAATTTGTTCTGAGAAAATAACTCGACTCGAAATCTAGAACGTTGTAAAAAATAATATTTTACGCTCTGGCCTAGAATTTATAAAAATGGTGCGTTCGGTTTGAATACAATTTGACTCAGTATTAATGAATGAGTATGAATGCATTTAAAGTAATTTTGAAAGTTTCTGTTGATAGGCTGTCCACGGCTTCGAAAAAATTCACAATTACTAGTGTCACACTAATAGTGTGTCCATCATTTAAATCGACCCATAGAAATATTCAGTGGAAATTGATGAAAATTCTTGGGGGCAAATCTAAGACAAGAATAAGAAAACAAAATGTGAAAAAAAATTCTGAAGTCACGTGATGAATTTAAAGCAATTTTTGAGGTTTTTAATTATTTCAAAGCTAACGCGTAATAAATCGTTTTCGGTTCACTGATGCTTATCGGTTAAATGATGAAACTTTTTAGAAAAAAAAATGTCTTTTTTTGACTATCAAACGTCGTTTTATTGAAAAAAATTAGATTAAAGTCAAATATGATTTTTCGTAATAAATTAAAAAAAATTTTTGACGTTTTTCCCTTTTTTTCCAAATTTAATAAATCTGAATTCCGACGTTTTGATTGGTTTAATCAGAGAAAGACGTAGGTTTTTGCCAAAATTGATCGTTCTCATTAGCGGATAGCCATTTATTCAAATTGGAAATAAGAAAAAAAAAACGGTACATGCTATAGATTTTGGAAGAAAAATATTCTTACCAAAAAATGCGCCTTTAAATTAGACACAAACCAGTACATGTGGAAAATGAAATATTGAAAATTGGCAGCTTCAGATAAAATAAAAAAAGTGAAATTCGAATAGAAATTCGATTTTTTCAAATTCTCAAAATTTTGGTCCTACCATGTTAATTCGAGCTATGTTTTCAATGTAATTTTTATTTCCATTGTGTTTTTCATGATTATACGAGAAAGTTTTCTAATGCCAAAAAAGTTGGTCTTCAAAAATTCTTAAAATAAATATTAATTAAAATTCAAAAGTCTGATACGATTTTGTCGGGACCTTAAAATCAATGCGAGAAAAAACCCGCGACCTTTATCTGCTACAACAGCTGAAGCAATACAAGATGCAGCTATTATAAGAGTGCTGGAATCTTCCTCCGTTTTTTCAACTTCGATTTCAGTTTTTTTGATAATTTTCTCACTTTCTTGAACTTGAGTAAATTCAACTTTCGTGGTTTCGATTTTTTGTGTTGCGATAACTTCCCTTGTAACATTAACAGCAGAAAGCTGAGCAAAAGTAGATTCTCCACTTTCTTCCACTTTGGTGATATCTTCTTGGGTTGTTTCGATAACTTGTTCTGTAGCTTCAACCTCGACGGTTTCGATAACTTTTTCACTTTCTTGAATATTTTGTGTTTCGATTACTTCTGCCGTTGCTTTAATTTCGACCGTTTCGATAACTTCTTCAGCTGTTTCAGTATTTGAAATTCGTAATTCACCGGTTGACACACTTCTGGTTATATCGACGGTCACCATGGTTGGTGATGTACAGTTGACAACCTGTTCTACTTCTTCGGATTGTGTCACAGTAACGTTCATACCTAAAATGATCATAATTTTTTTCAGAAAAATCTGGACTGAAAAATTGCTTTTGACTTAGGGTGTCCGGCGGACACTGTCCGCAGTCGAGCAAAATTTTGAGATCGATCATTTTTAAAAAGTCTGATTCCTAGAAAAACAGCATCGTCTATCAGACAATGTCTTGTTTTTTCTCAGAATTTTCGATAATAATATAATTTTCAAAAAAGATTTCTCATACCTGTACCTTCAGCAGTACCCTCGACAAGTTTAATTTCTTCAGAAATTGAGGCTTCTGGAATAGATTCTTCAGATTTTGAGATTCCTTGAACAACTTCTTTTATTTTCGCGTCGATTTCTGCAATTTTTTCAATTTGAGCTTCTGTTTCAGCAGTAAATTCTGGGTGAATTGTTTTGCCGGATGTTCTGGAAAACTTCTTCAACTATTGCTTTCTCAGTTTCTTGAGATGCTGTCAGAACTAGGAATCTGACGATGATATTTCATCTTTTGAAACTATCTGATGACATGTGAGCTTTCTGAGGAAATTGGACGAATTCAAACTTTTCTTGAATTCTTGGGTGACCTTGACATTCTCGACAACTTCGATTTTCTCGGCTGATAATAATTTCTCAGTACCATGAACGATTTTGATGTTTCCTGTGATAAATTTCTTCCGAAATCATCTCCTGGTTCGATGATTTCCAAGTCTCGACATTTTCACCAGTTTGCGACATTCTGGGACCATTTTAATGACAATATCAAGATTTATCTACAATATCGACATTTTTGGAATCTTCGGTGACAAGTACATTTTGAGTGGTTTCGACCACTTTGAAATTTTCGACCAATTGGACATTCTGGACAAATTGGACATTTACGACAGATTTTATATTTTCGCCAACTTGGACATCCTGGACATTTTCGGAACTTTCTGCAATTTTAACATTCTGAGAACTTTCGATAATCGTGACATTTTGGACAACTTGGACATTCTCAACATTTTCCGAGCTTTCTGCAATAACAACATTCTGAGAACAACTTTCTTTTATTTCGACGTTTTTCACAACTTGTACATCCTCGACAATTTCGGAACCTACAACAATGTCGACATTTTGAGAACTTTCAATTATCTTGACAGTTTCAACAACTTCAACTGTTTTGATAGCTTCGATATTTTCGGATGTTTCGATATTTTCAGATGTTTTGATGATTTCAATATTTTCCGATGTTTCGAGGACTTCGACATTTACAGATGTTTTGNTCAGATGTTTCAATAATTTCGACATTATCAGATATTTTGGTAACTTCGACACTTTCGGATATTTTGCTAATTTCGACATTTTCAGCCGTTTCGATAACTTCGACATTTTCAGATGTTTCGAGAATTTCGACATTTTCACATTGGTGAGAGGTAGCATCGATAGAAATGTTGAAGGTTGTTTCAGAGGACATCGTTTTAACTTCGACAGCTGACCCTTGAATTTCTGTTTCTGAAACTCTAGCTTGAGGGGCTTCTTGTTTCATATTCACCGAAGGTTCAACATAGATTTCCTCGACATGAACGATTTCTTTTTCGCTTTTTTCGACTAAAATTTTTTCCTTAAAACCTAAAATTTCGATTTCTGTTTTAACTGGTTCGAAAACATCATCAGTATCATTGTGATCGATTTCGACCACTTTTTGATCTACTTCGACCACCGTTTGCTCAACTTCGACCACTTTCTTGCTCACTTCTACAATCTCCACTACATTTTCGGCCTCTGTTTGAATCTTTTCTTCATAAATTTTTGATGCAATAATAATATCTGATTCGATTTGATCTGAATCATTTGATGTGGTCTGATTTGATTCGACTTTTGAATCTTCAGTTTGAGTATTTTCTTCACTGTCTTCGGACTTAATTAAATTATCTAACTTAGGATTGGAAGACTCTAAAGGTGTAGAGGAAAGAGAAAGTAAAGGAGAAGAAATAGGTGATGTGGTAGGAGATTCTGGCGTTTCTTCATGCCATTTTCCTTCTTTTTTAATAGTTTAAAATGTTGAAAATTGGAATTATATTTTAAAATCTGAGACGATTTAAATTGGGATTTTCACAAGACAAAAATAATCATGAATTTTTAAAGAGCTCATTTTATTGTAAAAATTTTGGTTGCAGTCATAATATGTGAAAGATTTTTTGCTTTCAGAATGTTTTCAATTTATAATTGTGTTTTGAAAGTAACAAGTTTTTTGTACATCCGCTAGTCAAAGCTTGCGCTAAAAATCAGATGAGCCAATAAAATCAAAACCAACTTATGACTTTTGACAGTCTGTTGTACTTCTGCATATTTTCATAACAAGATCTGAGATTTATAAGGTTTTGCGAAAACAGAGGTGTAAGAACAATTGTGTTTTCGAGCTTCATTCCCATTTTGCGTCTTTAAAAGGAGTCATGAAAAATTTTTTATAAATACAGCCTTAGTTTTCTCGTTTACTGCGTTTTTTTTAATTCCGCGAAAATACTCAGTGGTGATTAGTCAATATCTGTATCTGATTGATTCATTATGCGGAATAAAAAAAAAGCAGTAAACGAGAACCTCAGGTTGTACAAAAACCAATTGTAATTGATAAATCACGCAATTCCTGCATGTCTAATAGTCTTTATTCGAAATTGCCTGACTCTCTAAAAATCATTCAAAAATGGAGGTCATATTTCACAAGCGCACTTTTTCGGAATCATGTTTCAAAAAATGAGATAGGCTTCAAATTACAGTAGAACACATAAAGCCATTATTGAATGAAATTTAAATGTTGATGTCAACATTTTAAACTGTCCTGAAGGATCAAAAACTTCTAGAACTTTCTTGTTAGATACTTCAATAATTGTGCATCCATCTCTAAACTGATAATCTGTTTTTTCCGCGCTCTCTGATTGGTAGATATTTTGTTCTACAATAGTAACTGATTTCACCTCACTCTCTAATTGGTTGATTTCTTCTTCTACAATAGTAACCGATTCTACCAAACTTTCTGATTGGTCGATTTCTTTTTCTACGATAGTAACCGACTCTACTACGCGATTTGATTGGTCAATATTTTGTTCTACGGTGATAACCGATTCAAGACTTTCTGTTTCTTCTGGGGTTTCTGATTGGTCCATTTTTAAACATTCTACAATTATAACCGATTCCTCAGAAGTGATCGGTTCTTTACTCACTGGTTCTTCCGCTACATTATCCGATTTTGGGATCGGACTATTTCGTCCCGATCCAGTAGGCGTGATAATATCGGTAGCCTGGCTAACTTCCTCATTTGCTGAAAAATAATCGTTATCAGTTTTATTACCGGTATCTGTTTCGTATTCAACCGCGGTTTCATAAGCTTCTGTATCTGTTTCGTCCAAAGATGCCGAAGATTTAACCGACACGTGTTTAAGGGAACTTTCTTCCACCACTGCTATAGGGGTTAATACCGCTTCGTTTGGGTCTTTCCATTCGTCATCTTCCCATCCTTCCCAGCCGGATTGCCAAGATGGATCGGATTTTTTTTCTTGATTTTCATTCATAAGATGTTTTTCGTCCTAAAATTATCATGTTAATTCAAACGAAAGGAAAAAATTGTTTGTACTAGTTGTTAGTATATCCATTATGATGCCCGGGTAACACTAAAAACGTATTCCCTATTCTTTTAACAGGCAAATAAGTTTTTAGTCTTACCCGGGCATCATAATGAATATATTCAAATAATAAAAGTACAAAAATTCAAATTTATTTGGAATTTACAGTTTTTAAGAAATTTCGAATTTTGACACTTGAGGTGAATTTTGAAATATGACAATGAGGGTTAATTTGGAAATTTGACACGTTTTGATAAATTTTTTGAATTCAATATGTTGAGAAAAAATATATTCTGACAATTTGTATTGAAATTTTGTTTACAATTTGGTTTACGAAACAAATTTTGCTCTTGAATTTTAGAATTTTGAGAAATTTTAAAATTTGACTTTATTAAGATTATTATAAAGCTGAATAATATCTTATGAAAATTTATGAACAATTATTAATTTGACACTTTCAATAATTTTTTAAAATCGGCCACTTTTTGACAAAATATAAGGATCTTATTTTTTAATTTTATTAGATAATTTGTTTTATTAATTTGAATTTCAAACAATTATGCATTTTTGTAAATTATATCATTTTGACGGTTCAAAAATATTATTAAAAAGTTATTATTAATAACTTATTAATAATATTATTAACTTTCACAATGTTATTAACTTTTCTGAGCATTTCTTCTTATAAACTTGATAACTTATTAAATATTCAGCGTATTATGATATCGTTATCTTTTTTTAAATTTTACTATAAAAAATAAAAATATTTATTTTAACAAAAAAAAANCTCCATTTTCTTAACAGAATTCAACTGTAAAAATATTTTTTTAATTTTTATTTTATTATACCGTAGGTTTCCTATTTTCTTCATACTTAAAAAATAAAATATTTAATTAAATAAATTTGATATACTTTCAATATTTGTTAACTTACTTTAACTTTTTCACTTATATTCTTATTAAATTTCTCTATATTATCTCTCAGAAAAAAGGGCTCAAATAGTTCAAAAATGGTATCAAAGAAAAACGAGTTAGCATAGGTACCGTGGGTAACAGTTGCTCTGATTTATGGCTTGTCATATCAGCTGAGTCATCAGTACTGCAGAAAGCCGTTTCGCAAACATTCACCGTTGTTTCCTCCATCGTCACAGTTTCGCTACTTTCTTTAAGAAGGTTTAGGCCAAATATTTAACCAGAGAATATATTTACTTTTGGTAAAACTAAAAGATTAGAAATTGATCTAAAAAACGATAATAATTGAAGTAAAAAATCGCAAAAAAAGTCAAAATGGCAGATGAAAGTGAAGCTTTGCGTGATGCGAAATTTTTCTGTAATTTTGCTGAATTCTGATTGGACAAAATTCACACTAAGCAGAATTAAGAATTTGGATCATTTAAAAAAAATTCCGCATTTAAAGGTAGGAACGGCAAAACTTTTTTTTGCGAAACATTTTATTTTAATCGTAGCTTTTGAAAAGATATGACAATATTTTTTGAAAAAATTTTTCGAATTTTTTTTGAAAATTTTTTCGAACACTTTTTGAAAACTTTTTTTGAATATTTTTCGAAATATTTGAAAATTTCAAGCTCATTCATAAGCAATTTCGAAAACGGTTTCTTATTTTTGTGCAGTAGCTGACAATTTAACAAAAATTGTACGGAACATAATATGATGAAGATAACTAAAAAAATGTTAAGCAAAAAAAAATTTGCCGTTCCTACTTTATTGAAGCTAAATAGATTTAATTTTTACAATGATTAACCACAAAATCTTTCCAAAAATTGAGGCGATTTGTGGTTACTTGGGCGCAAATAAACGTCTCCCAAAAATGTACTTATAATGATACGGAATGATTCATAATTTATAAATCCCTGGAGACAGATATCAGAACTCGTTCTCACGATTCTCCAGCAGACGGGCGCTTTATTTCTGTCTCAAAATCACATCAGCTCAACACTCAGAAAACTAAATTTTAACTCGATGGCTAAAGCTACTTTCAATCGATATTAATCTTCAAAAATACAAGATAAATTTTCACGCCGAATCAAAAAAATATTTGAAAAATGACCCCATAGAGCAAAGTGTCTATTTTCAGTATATCTCTGAAGGAAGAGTTATTATAAAATACAAGACTTTTACTATTAATTTATTAAGAGAAATTTATATCAATCACGATGCCCGAGTTCATATAAATTTTATTTTTATTTCGGTGAAGAACTATTCCAGGACAAGAATGACGTGATATCACGTAATTTTTGATAATACTGAATAGACATCATAGCCCAACCTGCTTTAAACGTATTTCATTGACCCGATTGTGTAAGTACTAAATTAGAAAGTGTATTTTTGCTGAATTCATTATGATCAACAGCTACGTAATTATCACGCGATTTGTGTCCCGAAATGGTTTTTCACCAGAATAAGACCAATTTTATTCGAACTCGGGCATCGTTATTGACATGACAAATTTCAGAATCTTCAAAATATTATGGAGTCATATTTTCAGTTTTCCGTTGGTTATTTTATTTGTTTCAACCATTCCTGTACGTTTCATTTCTGTGACAATAGTTTCATTCGTAACAAAAACAGTTCTAGAAGTAATTTCAGAGTTTGTTTCTTCAACAAGACAAGAAAATCGTTTCAATTCATTTTCCGAATCCTCGGTCAATTCAGTATAGTCTTGAGACGTCGAAATATCAATCGATTCAATTGTAGTAGCACTCGCTGATCTTTTCAAAGTTTCTAAATTTTCACTTCTCTCAATTTCGTCCATAGAAACAGCCTCAATACTTTCACATGACGTTATTTCAATCACCAATTCTTCAGATTTTTGCGCGGTTGAAGATTCTTCTAAAAGTTGCTCAGAAATTTCTTGAGAATTTGCGGATTTAAGCTCGGTAGGAGATTTTTCGGAAATTTTCTCGGTGGTAGATTCTTTGGAAATTTTCTCGAAAATATCTTGAGAATCTTCGGATTTCAAATCTTCAGAAAATTTCTCAGTATTTGTACAAGAGTCCGTAGAATTTTTTTCGGATTTCGAATCTCCAAGCGTAAATTCAACTGAAAACTGCTTGGTAAGTGTACAAGTTTCCGTCGGAATTTCTTCTGATCGAATCTCTTGTCTAGCAGACTCTTGTGAAATGTCCTCTGTACCCGCCTCATAGGTTGTTTTTCGCAGTTTGCACATTTCAATAGTGGATTCTTCTATTTTTTCTCCAGACGGTAGCTCTGAAAAACTAGAAAATTCAGTTGAAATGGTCTCAGTAGTGACTACTTCAATGAATTTTTCATTGTTTTCCGCCGAAACGTTGCTATTCTCTTCGAATGATTTAATTTCTGTAGGGACTTGTGAAATTGACCCTTTAATAGCACCATCGACCTCTTTACCTGACTCTTGAATTTCTACCTTGATCATTTCATTGTTTTCCGAGTCTATTGAGCTCTGGAGATCTTCTAAAGACCCCTCACTTTGAATACTTTTTGCGTGGGTTGGCAATTCTTGAGCCTCATCCTCAATACTGGACGCAACTTCCGGTGTAAAAGTCAACTTCCGGTCGAGAAAGTTTTCCTGGTTTTCTAAGGTTACTGTTGTTTCCGTCGACGGGAGAGGGTTAAATTCAATTTCTTTGAAGTTCTCGGGGACATCGAATTGTGGGCGGGAAGTGACAAGCTCTTCTGCTTCTTCGACATGACAGGATTGTAAAGTATTCAAGACAGTTTTTGACTCGATTTCAATTGGACTTTCGATTTCAATATCTGAGATTAAGCTTAAATATTGGGTTCACGAAATAAAATACAATTTTTTGCTCACTGACAATAAAACCTTATTCATTGACTTCTTAGGTTGATCACGTGACCGGCAATACGTGATATATAATTCTTAGGATTACCAAAAAAACGTTTTTGCGAATTATCGAAGGTTATAATACAGTTGGTTCTTACAAACTGCGCTCCTAATAATGATCAAAATCGCACCAGATAACTGTGAATTGCTCCATTAAACCAGAAATCTCCCTAGTTTTCTGGAAAGTTGGGCTATTTTATGTGACCCAATTCATTTTAAATTTCGATTTTTTTCAAATTGATGATAGGAAATCCTTTTTGGTTATTTCTGGTAACTGGGGTAATTTGTGCTGATTCGGGCAGTATTTCATTTATACAGTAACAATTTTTGTAGAATTGTCTTATTGAGAGTAAAAATGGTCATTCATGATCAATAAAATTTGAATGAAAAATTGTTGCGAATGTGTCGACAAGAGATTAACAATCGTTTAGAATTATTTAGACACCTTGAAAGGTTCATTTATCTCCAGTAGGATGATGGGTAGATCAACCATCTGGTTTGTATTAGCTTATAATGCCTCTCACCAGACTGGCCAAGAATTTTTCGAGAATTATCCGAAAGTATTAAAATTTTTACGAATTTTATTTTGATACTTGTTCAAAAAAACACATTTTTTACATTTTAACTCTGTGATCTTCAAAAACAGTTTTTCAAATCTGACACATTCCACATAATGACAATCTCATAAATATGTTCCTAATATTGACACGGCGGATCAATTTGACATTACAGAAAAATGCACTAAAAGTTTTTATGAATCTTGGAATAAGGCCTAAAAATAGTAGTTAAAAAAAATTATTCAACAAAAACAATTTCAGAATTGAATCATGTTCAAAAAATCGTGATTCAGTAAATTTTTCATAAAAAATGTAAACAAAAATCCCTAGAAGATTAGCTTTTTTGGAACCAAAGTGGGAAGTGCAATGTTTGCATAATGATTATTTATATTGTTTTTGGTTGATTTTAAGTGTGCTTGAGTCAAGAAAATAAATATATGTCTCCAAGGGTTAAGGGGCATTAAAATGAATCAAATCGTTCGGTAAAACCTCTTTTTTATTTTATATGGAAATGTTTGCAAACAGTTAAATACCTAGTAGGACATATACTTCGTTATGTTTAAAGGTAATCTCTACACTTGCTGTATCTGGGAGTTAAAACCAAAATGTTTTATTTGGTTTAGCGCTCCTCGTTGTCATAATTCACATATGGTTCGTAACACTTTGTTCAGATAACGCATACGAGTTCAAATTGTTCTTGTACCAGATCAGTAAAACATTCGGCTGAGCCCAATTAGAGAATCACTTATATCGAACATTATCCGTACTTCTGCGTTCTCACTTTTACGTCACACGAACCGACAGTATCAAATCACATTACAGGATTGTCGACTTATTTCAAGAATCCTGTGATTTCATTGGTCACTGTCTCTTCTTGTGACGTCACAGTGAGAACGCAGAAGTAAGGATAATCTTCAATATACAGTTTATAAATTGAAATTGGGTGTCAAAATAAAACTGGAGAACAATTATAAAATAAAGCGCCATCTTAAGGCTGTGGTAGTCTTTTATAAATAATAAAATAATTTTTGTGAACCCTAACCCATGTTCAATTTGCTCAACTTCTTCGTTACTAAATTTCTCTAAAGTATCCACGTTTTCCATTTGAACTAGTATATTTTTTTCAGAATCCATGTCTCCAACTTTCTCTAAAACTTCATGACTTTTTTGGCTTTCCAAATTGTTAATTTCTGCGATACTATTCTCGCTTTCTTGACTTTCTGTTTGGCTACATTTTGATCCCTCGATGAGTGTTGAGTTAACGATTTCCGCTTCAATCGAGTTAGATGCCTCTGTTATCTCTACAGAAATTTTTGTATTAATTTCTGATGAAAATTCTTTGGAAATTTGGGAGGATTTAGCTTCATCTTCGATGGATATGTCCGTTTCGGTATATTCTTCGGTTATTTCTGTGGTTATTGGAGCGGATTTATCAGATGATTCGAGAATTTGAACATTTTCAACTGTCTGATTTTCGATAATTTTTTCTTCAGATTTGACATTTTCAATTTTGTGACCACTTGGTGGGAGATAGGCGGGAAAATAATTGTCATTGTCATTGTCCCTATTTATAACTGGGCTAACTTCTGAACTATTATTATCTAAAGATTCTGAGGAAATGAATTTCTCTTGAACTTCATCATTAAATACAACACTTTTCTTTCGAGGTTTTTCAGCTGATTTTGCATGACCAAATAAATCATAATCGTCAAAGACCTTTTGGTCAACTTCAGATTTTTCTTGAGTTTTAATTTCTGCGCTTGAGGAGGTAGAAATAAATTCAAAATTGTCATATTGTGCAGGTAATGGGGAATTTTCAGGTTCTTCAGCTACTGGTGTCATATTTCTTAAATCAAGATCTAAAACTTCACTGTTTAAATTAAGTGGTGTCATATTTCTATCCAATTCTTGTTCGAATCTTATTTCGTCTTCTAAGTCCTGTAAAAGCGATTCGGGAGTTTTAACTTCTGTTCTGTCTTGAAAGGCCGTCATATCTAATTCAGAGGTAAGATTCGTTTTTTCTGCATTTTCGATTTGGTCTAGTTCGAATTCTAGGGAGGTAGAAGTATCACAATCAATAACTGTGTTACTAGCGGCTGTTATAGTACTGTCTTTATCAGGGTAATATTTAATTCAAAAACTGTGATTTGACACCGAAAAAACATTATTGGTGTCAAATTAAAAATAAAATCCTTTCCTGTTTCTGTAGAGGTCGTACTGATGTAACTTGTTCGGTCTCCTTCATTTTTCAAAGATTTGAACATATTTTCGACATGCTCTGGAGAAACTGGAGATGAAGATCGATGAGGGGATTCAGTGGATAATTCTGGGCTAAGCGAATTCATTGCGTCTTTTTGTTCATTCGACCACGTACGATCATCTAAGGCGTCTTGCTGACTCCATTTGGGGTGAAACTGTATTATTTTAGGCTATTTGATATAGCCTATATCGAAAGTTATCCCTATTGAGTCTTTCTCAGCACGCGTCATTACTTTGAGCCAGTGTCCAATCACAGTACTCGATTTTCGACTTAATTCAAGAATCCCGCGATTTCAATGGTCACTTTCACAAAGTTATGACGCGTGCTGAGAAAGAATTAATATGGATAATTTTCGATATAACGAAAAGCTCATTTTACAAGAACATCTTTGAAAAGCCTATTCTATAATTTTTTAAAGGGAGTCAAATTTCGATCATAAATAAATATTTTTATTATAAGCCACTCTTCAGGAATTATAGATTTGATTTTCGAATTATCTATTTTTTCTAATTATCTAAATTTTGTTTAATATGTATATTTAAAAAAAGGGTCAAATTACAAAAAATAAGCTGATAATTTTGAAAAAAATGATAACCTTAAAAATTCCAAATCATAATATATTAATCTTTGGAAATTATTCATTGAACTTTTAACATTTTAATCTCCAATAAAAGTGTTGAGTCACTAACAAAATATACAGTAGTTAATATTAATCATTGCGTGTTATTTGTGCCCCTTTACTAATAATATTTTGGCTGCGAGTTGAAGTTCTTTGTCTAGCATTTGAACTGAAAAGCAGAAAAATGCCAAACATTAAAAAACTGGGTCAATTTGTGATAACTTTTGGTATTTTTACTTAAAACTTCGTGGTAAATGGTTGATTTTTAATTAGTTTTTTGAAAATGTTGGGTTGTTAATGGTAACTCAAGGACCTTGAGCCAGGGTATCTTTAATCCCAGAAGGCTAACTTTATAAAATAATACTGAAAAAAAAATTTGATTTACTAAAATAATGAACTCTTCAAAAATTACAGATCTAATTATCTTTAAATTCCGAGAATCATTTTACAATTTTTTTTGAAAGAGGTTTTAAATTACTATACAAAATTTGTATTACAAATCCAGATTCATGAATTATTCATTGAAGTTTTAATATGTTAATTGGCAACAAAAATTACGTTTTCCTGACACAGTTTAAGTCATTTATAACAATTTGTAAAATGTTACAATATGTTAGTTTCAATATCTCGCAAGAAAAATTTATGTAAAGGAGTCAAATTACAAAATTTTATAGAAATTTTTTTTCCTTAATCAAGAATTTTCACTAAAAGCTTGAAAAATGATCACTTTGAAAAATTTCGTATTCTGAATGTTTAAAGATCAGTGAATAAATGGTGAATACAGTATTCACAAGCTATTCATTAAACTTTCAATAAGTAAAGAAGCTATAAGACTTATGATTATCTAACAAAATACAGTTGATATTAATCATCTATATTGATTTTGCGTGAAATTTTGACCCATTTTCCTAATTATATTTTTGGCAGCAAGTTGAAGTTCTTTGTCTTCCATTTGTCGATTGTTAATTCTTTCTAGTGCTACAAAAGCCTCAGTAGCCTCGTTTGCACGTTTAGCAATAAATGCTTCGTGCCAACTGATTTTCTCTTTCACAGTCCAGCGACTCCGCTCACTGAATAATTTCAATTTTAGAAATATTTTTTGGAAAATTAAAAATCTTAATTTTGGAGTCATAGACGATAGGCAATTTTTAAAGCTAGTCAGCGAGAGCCAATAAGGTAGAACCAATAGATTTTGCACGATAAAGCAGATTTCATAAATGAGAAGTTCGAAAAGGTTCATTTAATGACTGGCCCAGAGGGGGCAAATCTGTATATACAGAGGGTTAAAATTAATAAAAATATATCCTAGAAATCCCCGAATTTGGATAAAAAAAATGAAATAATATACAGATTGAGAGTCTGAAAAATTTTTAACAATTGTTTTTTTTTAGAATTTCTTGATAGTCATGAATTTGAAACGGTGATTGAAAACCGGATGTGAATTCTGAAAGCGGCAAATGCTGGGTCATAATTGGGCCGCTGGGCCACTTTTTGCGTGGGTGTTATAGTAAAAAATATCAAAAAACGTGGCCCAGTTCCACCTGCTACAAAAATAGTTCAAGTTTGCCAATCCCTTGGTGGATGGATAATAAATAGAAAAAAAAATATTGTTCAGTTCTTTTAATAATTCGAAAATCTAGGTTTGACAATCTACACGATTTAAGACAAAAATTTCAACCGCGTTTTCCTAACATGTTCTTACACTCTTCTCAATTTTAATAAAACAGGAAAATTTCAGTACAAAAAATTAAAAAAAAATTTGAAAATTTATTGTGTTTCATTGCATCAGATTATACGCTTATAAAAAAAATACCGAATAATTCCAGTTTTTTTCTATTATTTGATAAAAGTTGTTATGACAAAAGAAAAAAAAAGTTTTTTATAAATAATAAAATCTTTTTATCAAAAGAAATAATTAAAGAAAACGGATCACTTTGGTTCATCGTTTCAGATTCATAACCCTTAAATGGAATTATTAACAGCAAGGTGATAAGCTGTCAATGAACAATGTTCATTTCAGCATTATGATAACCAAAATAATATCCATGACCAATTAGAAATAAGGTCCGAATTTCTTAAAAAACCTACGTATTTCTGTGAGAAAAAAATTCGAAAATTAATTTTTGAAAATAAAAAGAACTAATCAAGTTATTCTAAACTTTTTCAGAAAATATTTTTCCGATTTTAAAAAAATGTTTTTTGCAGCACGTTTTTATGGCTGAGACAATACGTGTTATAACCTACGTTTTAAAAACTATCATTTCTCACATGATTTTTCTGTTCAATAAAATATCATAAAAATAGCGGCTCAAATAACCATAAATTCTTCTTAAATCTCTAATAATGATAAACCTACGCAGTTCTCAACCAATCAAATAATTGTAGAAATTTTCGAGTAATTTTCTAAGTTTCCTACAGTAAATTGTAAAATGACTCTTTAAATACGCTAGTGTATGATTAGGGAAAGATCGATAAAATAGTAAAATATTAGTTCAGGCTGTCATAGCTAAATATGTTTTCCCACGCATTTCCTACCGAATTTATTTCTCTTTCCGTTCAAATAAAAAGATAATTAATTTTATAAATAAACTTTAATTCAATTTTTTTAAGAATGGTCAGATTATTAGGGGCAAAGTGCTCGAGAGGGAACTCATTTGAACTAACACATTGCTTGCGATTTTGCCACATGTCCATTATCAGAGAAATTTAGAGTTCAAAATTAACCCACGCCAAATTCCGCAAGAAAATTTAGAAATAGTGAAAAATAATAACTCGTGTTTAAAAAAAACTTTGGAAATTTGAAAAAATTAGACAAGAAATAAAAACTACAGATCAAAACTACTGTATATTTCCCAAAAATTCAAATTTTAAAAACATTTCTTTAAAAAATGGAGCAAAGTGCTCGAGAGTGAACTCCATCAGATTAGCATATTGCTTGCGATTTTGAAACAATTCCGTTATTATAGAAATTCAGAGTTTAAAATTAGCCCACGCGAAATTCCGCAAATTTTTCTGAAATAATTTTTGATTAACAAAATTATGAAACCACAAAGGCAAGCTGATTTTCAAATACTATGAAACCACATCAAAAACATTATTTCCAAATAATTAAATTAAAAAAATCAATTTCAAAAAACTGTTTTCCTTCAATAAATTTTAATTGAAAAAACGTTGTTATAAAAAATTGAGCAAAGTGCTCCTGAGTAAACTCCATTAAACCAAAATATTGCTTGCAATTTTTGGCACATGTCCATTATTAAAGAAAATCAAAGTTTGCAATTGACCCACGCAAAACTACACAATGAAATTTTAAATAACTCGTTGCGTAAAAGAAAGAACTCGTTATTCATAGAAAATCTATTATTAAATCTACAATAACTGAGATAATAATCAAGTGAAGATATTTTAAGCATGGAAATTTTTTTTGTTAATTTCAAACTTCATAAAAAAGCAGAGAAATGTATTTTTTTACATAATTTAAAAAAAATTTGAAAAAAAATCTTTGCATTTTTTATGGCATCGAATACATAAATAAAATTCCCTGCAATAAAAACTGGCGGAAATCAAATTGATTATCAATCCACGTTAAAATTCGACGAAAAATGCCTCGATCTGTGAATTCCAAGAGAAAAACTACGCATTCTTCAAATTCAAATTTTTTGCGCTTGATTTCTTGTCTAGGAATTTTTGGTGCTTCATTTTCAAAAACATTGAAATTTTGAGAATCTTAAAAAGAAACTGTCTTTTCAATATATTTTTCATTCTAATTAGTATATATGGACAATTTTGGCAATTGATGCAGTTATGCACAAGTAACTTTTTTTTAGGGTAACCCACCCTGTCCAGCAAAAACCGTAGTAGGTATAGAGAAATGGTTTTTCGCACTGAATAGCTGTCAAAATTTTAACCGCTGAAAATTTTTTTCGGTTTTTGAACCTTACCGGTTAACCGGTAATCACCATAAAACACCGGTAATTGGCGGTTTGGAGAGAACTAATCATAATCTCAATATGAAAGTATACTTTTGGGGGTGACTTCCGAAAAAAAAAATTTGGCATTTTTGTTTTGACACCTGACACCACCTGGTGCTGTAAAGAGAATTTTTTTGAATATCCACACTGGAATATCATAGAGGCCTAAAATCATACTTATTTGGAGTAACTTTTCAAGAGAAAATATTTGACATCATTTATTTTGACATCCGACACCACATGGTGGTGTAAGGAGCACTTTTTTGAATATCGACAATGGAATTTCATAGGGGCTTAAATCATACTTATTTGGAGTAACTTTTTAAGAGAAAATTTTTGGCATAATTTATTTTGACACCCAACACTACCTAGTGGCATAAAAAGCACTTTTTCTACCTTGACGCTGAGAACAGATTTTAACTCAAAAATATAATTTTAGGGGTCACATTTATATATTTTCTCTTTTTTCGAAACTTGACAAGGTCACAAAATCGCGAGCTTGGCAACCACGAATACAAAAAAAATTTATAGAACCTGATTTTTTTATCTCTGTTTAGAATTCTTATTTGATGAGTGCTAATCTGAAACGTAAAAGTAATGGGTATTTCACTTCACCAAAAGTGTCTCAAACTAAAAAGGTGCTTATAGTAGCGTATCACTTAAAGAATTTTATTCATTTATCAATTTATTTATGCATGATATTTTTATAATTATCAGGAAAAATAGTTCAGGTGTCAGAACAAATGTTGCCAAAAATTTCCTATTGAAAATTTACCCCCAATAAGTATGATTTTAGACCGCTATGATGTTCTAGTGTCGAGATAAAAAAATTGCTCTTAACACCACCATGTGGTGTCAAGTGTCAAAACAAATGTTGCCAAAAATTTTCTCTTAAAAAGTTACTCCAAATAAGTATGATTTTAGGCTCCTATGATATTTCATTGTCGATATTAAAAAAGTGCTCTTTACACCACCATACGGTGTCGGATGTCAAAATAAATGATTTCAAATACTTTTTCTTGAAAAGTTACTCCAAATAAGTATGATTTTAGGCCTCTATGATATTCTAGTGTCGATATTCAAAAAAGTGCTCTTTACAGCACCAGGTGGTGTCCGGTGTCAAAACCGCCAATTACCGGTGTTTTATGCTGATTACCGGTTAACCGAAAACAATTTTCAGCAGTTCAAATTTTGTCAGCTATACAGTGCTAAAAACCGTTTCTCTATACCTTCTACGGTTTTTGCTGGACAGGGTTACCCTAAAAAAAAAGTTACCACAGCATTATTGCAAGTCTACTTCAATGAGAAAATGATCTGGAATTAAATAATGCACCAAATGGAATTAAAAAATTCAAAAGAGTAATCTTGAAAAATGGGGTGGACAGTAAAATGTCGACTTTTTCCAAAATTGTTATTTTTATAAGAAAAATTTCTACAATAATTTGTTTTTTAGATTTGTTTTTTAAATTTGTATTAAGAATCTTGTTGGAAATTTAAAGTGTGAAATGTCGACAAAAATTTGTTATTTTATTTGTTATTTAAAATTTTACGCATCTTCCAGTTTTATTCTGCTGTAAATAATTGAGTAGGCCCCACTTGGGACGATTATGCACTTGGGACCAAAAAATTTTAGCACTTGGGACCATAAAAATTTCAAAACTTATCGAATTTCAAAAATGAAAATACCGATCGATAGCCACTGTCTTGTACCAAACTGTTGCTGGTCCCAAGTGCATATTCGTCCCAAGTGGGCCCTACCAAATAATTTCGCGAAATTTTCTCAATTATCTATTAACTGCTTCCAGTGTACACAGTATAATACGGACTTACTCTATACAATCGAATGAGGATGAACAGACCATCAACCAAAGTTAAGAATTTACTGATTTTATTAAATAAATAAAACGAAAATATCTTAGTGTGCTCGTGTCGTGATCACGACTCGTGATGTCACTAATCGTCGGTGTTCCCTCCAAGGACCACTGTCCTGGGTCCGATTCCTCAGCTCTCAATTTTTATTTGCCAAAGAACACGGTATCAAATTCTCTACAAAATAAGAGAATAAGAAAGTTTTTTCGGGGACCTTCAGATACCGCGGTATACCGTCACCCACGCCTCTAATTGGGTACTAGTCGCGGAATCTAGAAATTTTTAATACTCATCTTCTTGTTCTATTTTTTTTGTTCGTACACTGTTTGTTATTAACTTTTACTATACGTATACAAAATGTCGACATTCCACACATCATAAATTTATTGTTAACTTTCGGAAAAAGTCGACATTTCACAAACTCGACATTCTACAAAATCGACATTATACTGTACACCCAGAAAAATGACGTCATTCATGCCACACTCAAACTAATTTGTCATAAAACTTATAATAAATTGCGTGGCTTTTTTCAGTAAAATGAGTATTTTCGGCGGTATTGACCCTGAAAATTTTTAAGATCGACGTAGGTTTTTATCGACGATTTCAGCACTTTCGGCAATATACATATACATATACAGGTTGAATTTTATTTTTTCTCGGTGTTTCACGCATCACTCAATTTATAGTCAATTTATAGTGTAATAATAAGTGATGCGTGAAACACCGACAAAAAATAAAATTCAACCTTTATTAGTACTTATTGTAGATTCAAGGTAATTTGTAAAAATAAATTATATTTTCTGTTGTTCATCTTGTTATTTTTTAGTGTCCTGAAGATGGAATAAAGCCGGAATATCAACGAATAAAAATTTCGTATGAAATTTAAATTATCTAGTAATAGTTGGAATTTCAGGTTTCTTCTAAGGCAGAAAGGAGTCAAAGCCATTATTTCTCAAAATTTTTCGAATCTACTATTTTTTTTCTTTTCCTACGAATTTCTCTCACTTTCTACGCGCTTTTTATCAAAAAAGGTTTTGGACCATAGAATTATTAGATCTGCGAACAGTGAGAATTTGAAAGAATGTTGTCTTTATTTTGAAATTGATTTCAAAATCAAAAAGTAGATAAAAATGAATAGAATGTAACGATAATTTTTTCTCAAATATTGATTTTTCTCTGTCTGATATTATTTTTAAGTTAACTATGTGTTGAAAGGGTTCGCAATTCCTATATATATTTCAGCCTACATTCGAACTCAAACAACCTCTCAAATATAAAATTAAAGGCATTATCCCTTCACTTAAAAATCATTTCAAGTATAATAACCGGTATATAGCTAATTTTAATAGAACCCTAGGACAGATTTCATCGATTTTTTTAGTTTGAAATTTATTGATCTTGATAAAATCGAAGATACACGCTGTTGTGGGAATTTTGTCACTATTTTACATGACTTTGAGACAAAAAATATTTTAATTTTCATGGAAAATTGAAATTTTATATTTAGTTGCTTTAAAAAGCGTATAGTATGTTAGCGAGCTTTTCTTGACATAATGGTTGTGCATGTTTCACAAATTCGACATAATTTTACTTAACTCTAGCATTCAGGGCATATAACTTATATTATATAAGGAAACTTAAATTTGAAATATTGATGCTTTAAAAAGCATTAATTTGGTAGCGAGCGTTTTTCAATTATGACCTTAATTTTACAATGTATGGACATTCATTTAAGAAATTTAACTACCGAGGTGAATAATTGATATTTTAATGCTTTTAAAGCCGATAATGCATTAGCGAGCATTTTTAGAAATATCGTGAAAAATAATGATTAATTGAATTTAAAAATTCTATTTTGCCTACTTTTTGTTCCTTTTTATGCGTTACCGAGCGTTTTAATTAAATTGTTTGAACAACTTTCTATTCATAAAGACGGTCTTTTCTAATTTTTTCTTTGCTAACAACTGATAAAATATTAAATTGACGCTTTTGTGCGTTACAGAGCACAACATTCTTTATTTTTAGCCGATTATGCATTACGCTGCGTAATTTACGTATATCATAACTATATATCCCTTTATCACTTTTTGGTTAGAATGCGTAGCCACAACGTTAAAATCACACGTTAAAAGGAGTAGTGGCTACGCATTCTAACCAAAAAGTGATAAGGGGATATTTGAAAGAATAGAAATAAGTAAACAGAATAAATTCACTTTATCAATGTTAACCCTCAGAGTTATTTTGGACAAGCATAACTGCTAAAATTTAAGCTGCAAAAAATCTCTTCAATTTCACTGTCCGATTAAGCTGTCCGAGATTGTGTTCGATTAAAGTAACTAGGTACTTATAAAAATGTAGAACAAGGCATTGAATTAATTTTGAATTGGCAACGAGCCAAGTTTTTATTCAGATTTTGTCTTATGCTCTAAAATAGTTATAGAACATAATTTTCTTACACTCAATTATCACCGGTCCAAAAGACGCGAAATTCGAGAAAATTCAGTTGTATGAACTTAACAACTTAAGAAAATATACAGGGTGTCACATTTTTCCTTCCGTTCTTGATGTTGCACAATTTACTATTCGCCAATGAAAACAATTAGATTTAGGAAGCACCTACGTGCAGGGTTCGGCACAAGATTTGAAAATTTCTGTCCTGTCCTGAGGCNTAAATTTGGTAGCGAGCGTTTTTCAATTATGACCTTAATTTTACAATGTATGGACATTCATTTAAGAAATTTAACTACCGAGGTGAATAATTTATATTTTAATGCTTTTTAAAGCCGATAATGCAACAACAGGATTTCATGCAACAAATGAATCGAATAAAAAAAATGCAATGGCCAAAAAATGGTCATAAAAACCACAGAATGTTAATACACAAACGAAAACCTGCTTTACATTACATTTCATTTTTTCTTTACAATATTATACTTGCACTAGAACTATTATCATTATCTTAAAAAATTAAAAATTATTACAAAATTAGGAATAACTGTAAAACCAATTAATTTCTTCTAATTTAAACTCTTCCCTTCTCTTTTCTTTCTATCACACACCTTCCTTAAGTTTGTGAAAAATTTTGAGAAAAATTTTTGTATTATTATTTCTATCAAAATCCAGTATCAGACACGTGCACTGCACTAGCGGTTGGGCCTCTTCAAATCCTGAATTTTTATCGAAACAAATTACAGGGCATACGAGAGGCCCTAAAAATTACACCAAAAATTACAAAAAGGCCTAAAAATCTGAAAAATAAAATAAAAATATCGCTTAATTAGCGGTATTTTGGCGCTTTTAGTAGTTTTTAACAATTTCAAACCCACTATTGAGGCACAACTCATAAAAATTTATTTTAATGTACAACACCTCATGGTTGAACACCTCGGCAAGCGGGGTGATTAAATCATGGGACTGCGTTTCTTTCTGAATTTTTTGTACCTACAAATCTTTTATCAATAAAGTTTTATTATTATCGAAAAAAATGCATTAGCGAGCATTTTATGAAATATCGTGAAAAATATGATTAATTGAATTTAAAAATTCTATTTTGCTACTTTTTGTTCCCATTTTATGCGTTACCGAGCGTTTTAATTAAATTGTTTGAACAACTTTCTATTCATAAAGACGTCTTTTCTAATTTTTTCTTTGCTAACAACTGATAATATATTAAATTGACGCTTTTGTGCGTTACAGAGCACAAACATTCTTTATTTTTAGCCGATTATGCATTACGCTGCGTAATTTACGTATATCATAACTATATATCCCTTTATCACTTTTTGGTTAGAATGCGTAGCCACAACGTTAAAATCACACGTTAAAAGGAGTAAAGTAAACAGAATAAATTCACTTTATCAATGTTAACCCTCAGAGTTATTTTGGACAAGCATAACTGCTAAAATTTAAGCTGCAAAAAATCTCTTCAATTTCACTGTCCGATTAAGCTGTCCGAGATTGTGTTCGATTAAAGTAACTAGGATACTTATAAAAATGTAGAACAAGGCATTGAATTAATTTTGAATTGGCAACGAGCCAAGTTTTTATTCAGATTTTGTCTTATGCTCTAAAATAAGTTATAGAACATAATTTTCTAAACATCAATTATCACGGCCCAAAAGACGCGAAATTCGAGAAAATTCAGTTGTATGAACTTAACAACTTGAGAAAATATACAGGGTGTCACATTTTTCCTTCCGTTCTTGATTTTGCACAATTTACTATTCGCCAATGAAAACAATTAGATTTAGGAAGCACCTACGTGCAGGGATCGGCACAAGATTTGAAAATTTCTGTCCTGTCCTGAGGCAGGCAAATTTCAAAATTTTCGTCAAATTTAAAAGTTTTGGTTGGCGGAATGATCAAGAATGGGAGCAAAAATGTGACATACTGTAGAAGCGTGAAAAAATATTTGGATATAAGTCTCGGAAATTTATTCTTGTTTTTCAACCTCGGACAGCCTGATTTCACTTTTCAAAGAATTATTTTCACAACTCGTTTACAAACGATTCAAGGTTCTTTTTTTAAATTAACAATAAAATGAGATCGATTTGAAACTTTGAAAATAATTTTTTTGAAAAAATATAAAAAAAAGGATAATATTACAATTTTTAGGCCAGTAATTTTGCAAATATAGAGTTTATAATGTTAACTTCACATAATGATCCCTCATTTTAGTTAAATATTTAAATTGTTGTTCAAAAATGTCCATAAGTGACCCTGCGGAGGCCCTGTGTTTTGAAACATTGAGGTTTAATCAAATTTTTTTTATTTTCACCACAGTGGCCTTATGCATTCACTTGTCATAATTATAAGTTAGCCTGAGGGTGTGACTGCAATCTGTCGGCCTAAAAAGTTCGAAAACCACCCAGTAAATATTTTGACAATAAATAAATAATTTTTTCTCTATAATTTCTAAATCGAAAGTTTGGGTATAGATTTTCAGAGTAAGTCAGTTGTGATGGAGTTTTACTTAGTTTGCCTTCTGGACATTTCTGAGTTTTGTCTTGAAATACCAGATTATTATTTTCTAAACTTTGAACCGGCACAGACAATATATTTTTCACTTCCCAGAGTTAATAAAGTGCAAATTTTAGATTCTTGGCTGTTTTTTCTCACCTATATAGAAATTTTGAATGCGGTACTTGTAAACCGTTCTCATATACCATCTCTTTTTGGTGTCATCAATATTTAATAATAAATTTTGAAATTCAATGTCGTACTATATCGATAATGAACCATTGGTGTCAAGATTATGGTTCTAATATCATTGGAAACGTGGACTAATAATTTCGGATGCTATCTTTGTTTTATAAAACTTAGGCTCGTTTTGAAGGCAGATTTATTAACATAATAGTTGGGAAAATATCTTCAAGTAAATTTCATTAAAAAATTTTTCGAACTTTTTTTCAAAAATTTCATAAAATATTCAAGCGATTTAAATTTGCAAAATCTGGGGTTGTAATTTCTAAGCCTGACAATTTGCGTTCGCTTTTGACCAATGAGAGCACCGGAAAAACGAAGTTGACCACTCAGCTTCGAAAATAAGTTGAAACGCTTAATATTTGATAAACTTTACGAAAAAAAATTGAAAATTGAAAAATCTTTATTTTTTCCGAAATTTTGAATGTTCTGTTACTAATTATATGTTTTTTAGTTGACAAATATCACCGTAAACAAATCTAGCTAACAATATACAGTGTAAGTTTTCAGCCAGATTTAGACTTATTTCGCTGAACAGTTCAGTGAACACCACTGTGAGTACCTCCTTAAGGATGTGCCTTTGGTAGCGTTAAAACGGCCTATAAAGCTGAAAAACAAGTAACAATTCAAGCGTAAATCCTAATCTTTACGAAGGATAAAAAATCATGTGATATGTGAACTCTGAGGTTTTAAAATGCTTATCTACGCAATTTGAGTACAGTTTTGGGATTCGTGGAGCTCTAAAAAGAAAAAAATGTTCGCGACTATAAAGTTAATTTATATCCAATTATAGGATATCCAATATTCAATTGTTTTATTTTATAAAACTTTCAAAGCTTTTTGGAAAAAATATAATTTCAGAGCTTTAAAATGTTAAAAACTTTTTTTGGCCACTCAATGGTCAGAAAGTAGTTTTCAAAATGAGAGTTCTTGTTTGAAATAAACTCATTTTTAAATGAAAATAATCTTAGTTTTGGGCGTGAGGGTGAAAGTAAAACCTGGCAATTTAAACATAAAAACCTTAAGATCTCTGCAAAATTCTCCAGAATTTTTTTCCCCTTTTTTTAATTTTAAAATTTCACATTAAAATATTTATTAAAATATTTATTTAGTTTTTCATTCAATTTATGCGTTTTAAAGTTCAAATT
>SCLH01001154.1:27253-63448 GCA_004367855.1 Oikopleura vanhoeffeni | reverse complement strand
TTTTATCTAAATTCTTACCGTAATGTTAGTTCCTTAGCAATTTTTTCCTTTTCAATTTTTCTTTTGAGAGCTTTTTTAATTTCAACTTCCCTCTCAACATCATACGAGGGCTCAAAATCGAGTTTAAATCTGCCAGAAGAAATCAATTTAATATTTTCCGAGTTTATCTCCTGGATCGGACTGGATCGTTCTTGACAATCTGATCCAAGATCATCCAAAATATCAGACGAAGATTGCGCATC
Source organism: Oikopleura vanhoeffeni (assembly GCA_004367855.1). NCBI lineage: Eukaryota > Metazoa > Chordata > Appendicularia > Copelata > Oikopleuridae > Oikopleura > Oikopleura vanhoeffeni. Next base: position 63,206 of record SCLH01001154.1, on the reverse strand, counting down.
TGAAAAAACTGAGCCAGATTCTGGAGTCAAATTTCTTTCGAATCCACTTTGTAAAAGGACCCCATCGGAAGAATCTTCTCGGCTACGAGTGATACTGCGACCAAGGCCTGAGTTCTGAGTCACTTTTTGTTTAACAAAAGTACTATATAATAGTTTTAAGACTGTTGTTAAATTATCTGCAACGTTTGGGAAAAATAATATGGCACGAAAACACTTAGCACATAATATAAACCTTAAACGAAGACCGCCTGCCAAGCTATATGACATTAGGCGACCAACTTTATCTGAATCTACAACGTATGGCAGAAAAGATATTTTTTTTTGGTTTGCGTTTGGTTCGCGTTTTATGAAAATTTTAGTTAAAATTTTTTTGATGTGTCCTTATTTATCAAAATCAATCAGCAACGCAGAAATATTTTTTCATTTTATTCTCCTAGGTTTTTATGCTCACGTAACGGTTTTTGGGTCATTTTCTTAAGAACAATTCTAAACAAAATTTAATCAGAAATCGAATACTGTTTACAATTTAAGAAGTGACTTGGGTGTACTTTGTATTAACGAAGTAAATAATATAGAAAACTTAATTCTATTATGCGGTTCAATTCAGAAAGGAATGTGAATTTTGAACATAAATTTTTACAAGAACTGAAAATGTAAACGTCGTAAGATTCTTGATTTGAAAATTTTCAAATAGGTCCGTTTTTCAGATACATGCAAACGGAGTTAGAGATAAGTCAAGATCGGCACATATCTGATATATATATTTATATGATCTTTCTGATATTTTGAGTCATGATATAAATTTTTACTGTGCGTAGGGTATCAGAGCCGGTTTTGTCGATGTCCGGTATTTTACCAATTTTATTATCAGTTGCTCGAAAATCAACGTTTTTCATGAACGAACCATAAATTTTTGAAATTATTTTTAAAATTATAATTCGAAAAACTTACATGTATGTTTAAGACAAATTTTTAAATTGTATAAAACACCTAAAAAAGGTTTTTTTCACTAATTTTGAAGCTATTTAACATCAGTTTTGTCAATCAATATTGACAAGCAAATTCTAGACATTTCAAAGAGGACCAAAAAGTTTCACTATTCCCCCATTCCTATTTAAAAATCGTTTCAGAAATAAAAATCTTTACTCTAGAATTTCTTTTCTTTCCTATCAGTGAAAATTTCGAACCTGGATATACCGAAAACTAGAAGTTGTAAAAAATTTAAAACCTTAATTTTGATATTTTTAACTCATTATCGTCAAAATATAAGAACCATCAAAGTATTATTTTGAGGCATTTTCAACAAAATCGCCCTCGTGATTTTTCCTTAACATTTCACACAAAGAATTATACTATATTTTTAGACAAATCTTTACTTACATGAAATTAACAATTTTTCTCCATATATTCCGTAATAAATTCCAGACCTTTTTTAAAAAATGGTAAGAAATATCTATAAAAATAAACCATTCTAGGTCGCTGATATCATCCTCATTCATTCGAAATTAGCAAAAATGTAAAATTTCTGATAGACTACAGTCGTCTGACTACTAAAATTTCAGGGACTACTATACAATTTGAAGACTACTATAAAAAAATTTTAAATTCCAGTTGGCTAGACTCTCAGAAAATATAGGGGCATTATTTCGTAACAATTTTCACTGTATAACTGCTTTTAGTTTTTGGTCACACTTTAAGGCGGCTTTTTAGCGGCATCCTTTAATATTTACGCATTTGAATCGATATCGAAATAACTGAAATGTCTCGTAAAGTTATGAAGACAACAAAACAATATCTTATGAGATCAAGCAAGTTCTTTCTCAGAGCTAAGTTAATTTTCAACTTAATCAAATAAAAAATTTTATACGTCGAAAATCGCTCTTTTATATTACTTTATCTAAGATGAACTATTTTTTTTTCAAAAATTTACGAATTATTATTTGGCTGAGAACACATTTTTTTCAAAAAAATCATCCTAAGCGTTTTCGAAAAAAATCAACCTTCGCATTTTCAAAGAAATGTCAACCGACGCATTTGAATGAAAAATGAGTTTGAAAAAATAACTAAGGCATTTTCGAATATAAAATTTACTTCAGCATTTTCTGAAAAATGTCAACCTACGACAACCTATTAGAAAAAAAACGAATTTTTATCGATATAAATAACTTAAACGTCTCGAAACAAGTTATGAAGAGAACAAAACATTATCTCATGGGATCAAGTAAGTTCTTTCTCAGAGATAAGTTCACTTTTAACGAAATCAAATAAGAAATTGGAAAAGTTAAAAATTACGCTTTATTTTTATGAGTCTATCTAAAATAGATCGGAGAGAATTTTCCACGGATCATTTTAGTTCACAAGATTTTTTCTGATTTTGAAATTTTTTCATAAAATGAGTTTTCATAAAATTAATACCCATTTTATTTATACTATAAAGGTCTGAAATACGACCTACCAAACTAACAGTAAGATGATCAATTGACCGCAAAAACTAAAATCGAAAAAAAATTGGACCATCTAAAAAAACTTGGCAATTCGAGCAATTTGATGGCAATTCTTCAAATTTATGATTTCATATATTTGGTTTTCATTATTAACTCAGTTATACCAGTTACCAGTTGTATCAGTTACATATTTTTGGACCCGTTTTCCAATAGCAACCTTTCAGCTTACCCGAGTTAAAAATGGCCCAGCCGCCCGTTCGGCTCTATGGACCCAGATTATTAAATGCCAATTATCTATGGATTTTCATTAATTAAAGGAACCTACCCAATTAAGTGTTTTATGTGAAAATTCAGAAAATTATCTCGCTAATGATTAGAAAAAAAAGCGTCGTGTTAAAATAACCATACATTAAAAACTGTACATTAAAAAATATTTTTTTTCATTTTCAAAGGAAAATGCCAAAAATATATGAAGTTCAACTAACATTCCATAGCATTATCTAGCTCTCGAACCAAAAAAATGATTTTTTAAAGACAGAATTAAATACAAATTATCACCTTTCAAAAGCTATAAAAAATCAAATAAAAAGTGACTCTTTTCCTTCATCTGGTTCCTTCTTAGCAGGTTTAATCGGTTTCGCTTCAGAATAAATTTTCGAGTTCTCTGTGTTCTCCATTTTAACTCTCACGTTCTCGCGGTTGTTTTCATAGTTCTTAAAAGTGTGATCGTTTTCTGATCCAATAATCTCGAATCCTGGCTCTTCCATTACTGCCAAAAGTTGTTCGTCTGTTTCTTCCACGACCAACGAAACCATAGGACGAAGGAGTAAATGACTTCGAGAAACAGTATCAAATGCACCCATCATTGCACCAGCTACATCAGAACGCTTGCCCAAAATTTTTAAAATACCCAAATTTATAAACTATTGAGAAAAGTGTATCTTGGGGTTTTGCCTTTCAGAGAATTTAATATGTTTTTAAAGGGGGTACACCATTTTCATCGATAATTTTTTTCGTCGATTTTTATAAAAAGCCTTTATTTAACTATAAAAAAAAGTGTAGGCGGAAAATATGTACAGTTTTCAATAAACATTTCTAGAATATGTTTTAAATGTTTCGAAAATTTTATTTTTGCATTGACTAAAGTATTCAATTGTATACATTTTTATTCGTTTATAAAAGAGGTTTTAACGCCTTCGCAATTTTCATAGCAAAAGATAGGGGAAAAAAGTTGACAAAAAAATTATCGATGAAAATGTTATACCTCTTTTTGAAGTACCTATTAAAACATTTTTTTTAATTCTGTCAAATTTGGCTAAATCCGAACGCTTTACAAGAATGTACCGAAAATTTTGTTAGACAATGTACAGTACACTCCGTGAGCTCCATTTTTTCTTGATGCAAAAGGTGCGTCATCAAAGTGAGGTAGAGGGTGTTAACGTCAAAAGGGTCAGCCAATTACAGGCGAGCAACTTTTCCCGCAATTCACTGCAAAATATTTCATCCAATAAAATTCCTTTTATAGACACGTGATAAATGAGATAAATAATTTTCATCGCTCTAGTATGATGTCGATTGTAAAACAATTATATAAAAAATCACTAGAATTTATTAACATTTGAAAAATTAGGGTGAAATTTTTTTTTTTTATTAGTTCGCGAAAATTAAATAACTTTTTACACATGATGGACATGAACTTCCATCATGCTATTTTACAAAGTTTTTAATAATAAGTTGAAACTTGTTTGCTGGTAATAATATTTGCAACTTTGAGCTAATTATGGACACAAGCGGAGCTAGAAATAAAAATAAGATATTTCTCTAGAATCTTTTCTGGTAAAAATTAGACTTTAGTTACTAATATCATTTTGAGCAAATCGTACATTTGGAATATTATAGCGACAATAAAATGGTTTTTAATTATCACTTTATGTTCAAATTTTTTATTTTTGGCGTACTTTTTGCACTTTTAAAATCTGATGTGAAAATAAATTTATGAAAAAATACTTTGAAATCTATACACCGAGTGTTTATTTTGTCCCGAAATAACAATCCCATGTCTTTTGTGGTAAAAAAATGCATCAAAAAAACAAGAAACCTTTTTTGTCACAATTGGTTTGTTTCCAAAAAATGGACAATTCTAGATGGTCCAAAATAAATTATGTTAGACACTTTTAGAAAATATTCCAAAATTTTAATTTTCTTAAATCACCTGCAGGGGCCTTAGGATTTTGACCAACACCAAAAAACTTGTGATTAACCGCGGTAACCAAGTGGTGCAAAGAGTGGTACAGTTTTAAGGAAAGATATTTCAAATGAACTTTTCAAAAATGTTCATCTCAATCAGTCAGTCGTACAAACCCTTTTAAATAACGAATGCACTCCCATCAACCCTTACTAAATCTTTGCGACCACAAAATTGAGTAGCTTATGAACCCTTTAAAACAGGGCCTGATCAAGAAATAAAATTAATATTTTTCCTTGTCAAAAATTTAATTATTTTTTTTTTGGATTCCCTAAAGACTAAGCAATGGTTTCAACCAGGATATAAGCTGGTCCAGGATATAAGCTCATATAAGCGCTTCCCACAAAAATGACCTTAAAAATAAAAAAAAACCATTAATTTATATCGCTATTTCTCAAATGTGGGCAGAGAACCGCCCACATTTTAATACATGTGGTTCACAAGTATACATATTTTGGCTTTTAAAATTTATCTAAAAAATATTAGCTCCGAATAGGTTCAAAATCGTGAAGTTCAGAGGCCTTTTTAGCACCCTGTTGAACCCGTACTTGTCATTATTAATCTTATCACCTTTTATCAGCTGCTAAGAGATCGTTTCAGAAATGTGCACAAAATTTATTTCTTAACCCCCACCTGCGCCCGATGAGCAACACCCCATAGGGCCCCACCAGTGTTCGATTGGAATTTTCAATTTGGAAATATTATATTTGGTTTTATGAAAATTCGTCATTAAATTCAAATAATTTAAAAATTTTTGTTTAAATTCTAGAAAATTTTCGATTTGAAAATCTGAGATTTTAAAAACCGGAAATTGGGTGTCAAAATAATTTGCGAAAAATTCTAAGCATAATACCAGAGTAATTAAATTTAATTCAAGAAAGTAATCTTTGCTATACATCTTTATGGTTTGGAAATCGATAATAAATTTTAAAGATTGAGTCTAAGAGACACACTGTCTACCAAATATTGCAAAAATTCCTGAAATTAAAATTAATAGAAATTTCTTGATTTTATTCTGAAATTCTCCTGATTCAAGTATGAGAAGCCTATACCATTTAGAGTCGCTGTTCTTCAAAACACTACCGCGCATGTAAGGGTTAACGAAGTGCGTATTGCCAAATTTGCAATTTAAATTACGTACGGCCGCCGACGTGAGGGTTCGAGGGAGTTAACACATTTGTTCAGACGTTTTAAAGGCTGATAGAGGTTGACTTTTGAACCATGACCTAACTTGTGGTCAATTCAGCATAGTAGATAATTTGAAATAACCTTCTGGTACCAAAAATTAATTTATGACCTCAAGTGGTCGAAAAGATACTCTTAAAAAAATAAAATAATAAAATTATAAATTAAATGATTTTAAAATTTTCCTCTGATTCTGGAGATAAACATGGAGGAGAGGGTGCATCAAGATTATCCAAAGACATTGAGCTTCCAGAATATTTTTCGTTCATAAAAGCATCTTCGTCGAAATCTGATGGCAACGGTGAGCATGACTTTTATGGGCATCAAAAATCAGATCATCAATCATACATTAGATTTTTTTCCAAAAGAACTCATTTCAAACAAATTTAACCTACGCTATTTTTGAAAAAAATGTTAACCTACGCATTTGAAAAGAATAACGCATTTTCCAAGGCAAATATTAACCCTGTGCATTTTAATAAAAAAAAAGAATTTTTCAAACAAATAGTCAACCTACGCACTTTCGAAAATAAATCAACTTACGCATTTTCAAAGAAATTATAACCTACGCATTTGAATAAAAATGCGTTTCAGCAGAAAGAACATTTGTAAAAATACAATAAGCCTACGCATTTTTATGAAATGAATAATTTCGAATTTTTTTTGGAAATATACTTTTAGTACTAAAATGCGAATTATTTTTTAAAGTTTATTGAAGATTTTTGATAGTATTTGTATGCCAAAACTGATCTGTTGAATATTCCGAGTCTGAATCTGATCTGTCTTCTGAGAACTGTCTTGTAAAAGTAGAATTTTTTGAAGTTTTAGGGGAATCTGATGGTTCACCCTAATATAGAAAAGATAAGAAAAGAAAAGTTTGAAAAAATTAGAAAAAAAGATTGAGAAAGACTCTTATTTGTAAAGAAGTGTACCTGTGATCCCGTATCCATTACTCTATTCCAATAATCAACCCTTTTTCGAACGTTTGTTATCAGCTGAGTATCCCGGTCGGAATCTAATTCATCGATTAGCTGATAAGCAATTTCATTGAATTCTTCAAGCAATTTAGATATGTCAGATAAATCCCGTGAATCCTCAGGCTGTTCAGCCAAGGTTTTTAATTCAGTCTAAAAATAAAATATTTTAATTAATGTTATCAATTACTGATTGAAATTTTTTCTATTGAAATAACGCTCAGCTCACCAGCGCCACCATTTTTTTGAAAATTATTGAATATCTTAAAAGGAAAAATGTCTTAATTTATTCAAATAAACTTTAAGGACCTGAGCGAAATAAGTATCTTTTTTCATTGAAAGTTTTTTGACTTTTTAAAATTTTTACTGAGTTTAAGTTTTTTAAAGAATCATAAAAGACTTTTTTGCTCTAGTTCCGCCTTGTGACATGCTGGAAATTTATTTAATGAAAAGCGATCCAAAATTGTATTTTAAAAAAGATAACTTCAAAAAGTTTGTATATGAAAAACTTGGTTAAACTCATTTTTGAGAAAATAAAAAACTGTGAAAGATGTAAAAATAAGAAAGAATTTCCCTTTTAAATTTCAATCCTTGTCTGTTTTTGATTGGTTCAAATTTGAACAACATACACTTCAGCGCTAAAGAGCAAAATAAGCGTCAATTTGATTATTTGACACTCTTTGGGTCAAAATGGAGAAAAACTCTAATTATTTGTATGGTAAACTGTATGGTAATTTCCTAAACTTTTGAAAGTTAATTCAGGGAAAATCTGAGACAATCAGTTTGAACGCAGACTGTCCCCTGTATGATTATTTTTACCACAATTTGACCATCAAAATTGATCCATTTTTAAGAGAAGTGAGTGGTGAAAATGCCTTTGGGATTTTTTAATTGGGGAATTTACAAATAAGCAAAAACCCAAAAGAAAAAGAAGAAAAGCAAAAAAAATGATGCGCGCATGTCTTGCGCCTGTCGTTTTATCCAACTTGCGATACCTTTTCAAAAATTAACCAAAAGTCTGTATTTTATAGAATTTTTTGAGAAAAACAGATGGTGAGTTTTTCATGATAAGAAATCACAATTTTATCATCAAATATTTTATTAGGGTGACCTCGATTGAAGTATTTCTTTCATATCATGTCAGAGAGTAACAATCAGGGTTGTAAAAGGGATGGCTTTTGCGTGGGTTTTCTATCTCTTTTTTGCGTAGGTTTGAGCAAAAGATAGGCAAAAAATGGAGATGGAGATAGAAAATCTGGTCAGGGATGATCCGTTTTACAACCCTAATCTGAAGTGACGGGTTGTATTTGTTAAAGTGCTCAAAATTCACGAAAAAAATTTCTTACAGAAGAAACAATAAATATGACAAAAAACTAAAATGATGATGAATGTTTTTTAAGGTTTATATTATTCGTAAAAATCTCTTCCAAAGTCAACAATTTTCAAGAAAATTTGTCAGAAACTTTTTCAATTCTTGAATTTTTTTTGTTACTTTTTTCTTCGGAATTTCGAACAGGAACAGGACTTTAAATTGTTATATAATGTCCTTAGCCTGTGTTTGATCAAAACTGATTTTCTCATATTTTTCAAAATTATCCTTAAAAATTAATATATTTTCTAAGCAAAACAAATAAGATTAGAGTTTTTTTATTTTGACCACAGGGTGGCAAAAATCTTATCCTCGATTTCTGGCGCCATATTGTATCAGCGATAAACCTGCGCTCGAGACATATTTTCTCAAAATTTCCGAGACATAATTATATGCTATTTCCATCATTTTTTTCTCTATTTTTGACATTTTTCCAAGTTTTCATGTTTTCACTTTTTTTAAAAATAATATACTATTTGATATATAAAAAAGATTCTCTGAATTCTTTGTATTAAATAAATCTTATATTTAGTTTTATGGAATATTTGCGCATGTTTGACATTATGTAAAGAAGTTTAAAAAGTGATTTTTTGTAATATTGACCTTATGTCCCAAGTAACAATATCTTTCGAAAAGTCGCTTGCATATTTTAAGATATACATATATTAAAAAAAACATATTGTCTAAAAATACCTTTTTTGTGATTGGACAGAAATTTTCAACAAAAGCTAATTTGTCCCAAGGGGCACATAATGCAGTAAATTATGAATGCAAGGGTGATAAATCTTTCGCAGAATTCAAAAAGAATATAATTTAGTTCTGTTATCATTAAAAATGGGAATTTTAGTTGAAAAAATGATTTGATTTTTTAAATTTGACACTATTTCAGGATTAAATTATTGAGACGTGGAATTTGCAATTTCTTTTTTGGTCCTAAATGCATCAAAAATACATTTTCTATTTATCAATCAGCAGATGCTTTCAACTTTTTTATTACATTAAATTTTGATTATAGTTTGAGCTCTTCTAGCAGTAAAGACTCAAATTAAACTCAATTTTTAGACTTAATTTTAAGTAAACATACATAATTGATGAAAATGCCAATATTTCAGAACGAGTCATATTTCAAATAAGATGGGTCATATTTCCAATTTGGGGTTATATTCAAAATTTTGTAAAAAGGTCATATAATCTTAAATGTCAGATAATGTTAATTTGAAACATGACAGATTCAAATTTCAAATGATCAACAAAGTCATATTTTAATTAAGATTAATTTAAAGTGTCATTTTTTCTAATTTTATGAATAAAAAAAAAGTCATATTTCACATTTATTCAAAAATAGCCATATTTTGAATTTAAAATGACGAGGAAAGTGATATTTCAAATATAAATTGATCATAAGAGTCATACTTTAAATTTTCAGTTATAAAAAATAGTTATATCGAAAATAATCCTTAGTGGGCGTTTTATATCAGGCGCCATAACTCTGAGAAAGTGACCAATGGATTCTTGAATTAAGTCGACAACCGAATAATGTGATTAGACACCGACTCAAAGTTATGACGCCTGATATAAAAGACCCTCTAAGGATCATTTTTGATATACTCATATTGTAATATGACTGATATATTGCAAATTAATAGTAAAAAATCGTACAATTTTGCATTCATCATTTGTTTCATTTATATATTTCAAGGAACATATTTGTATTTCAAATCATGTTGTACACATTTTTCGAATTAATATTTTTTATTGATCACATAAAATTTTGGCTGACTGTTATCTGTCGAAAATGTAAAATATGCTTTCCAGGTTATCTTTTTAAGCTGTAAATTACAGATATTTTAGAAAAATTGGTACTGATCGAGTTATCTGTTTTGTATGGCTTTGAGCGGACCCACAAAACTAAGCCAAATTCTCCCCCCTTTATTAATTATTGCTAAATGGAATTGTCCGATTCTCGATTTCCAATTTTCGACCCATGAAATTTCACAGTGGAATTTTCACTCGTAATTTACCTTCTTCATGACCCATGAGAGCTGACTTGTAAAAAACAATACTAAAACGAAATAAATATCTCTCGGAATGGAACAATATTTTTAGCAAAACTTTAAAAATGAATGATTAGACAAGTTAAAGAGCTCTTTTAGTTCAATAATTCACTGCCACTGCCCTTTTAATTTCGCGGTTCAAAAGAAAAGAGTCAGGTTAAATCGAATTAGAAATAATTATACAAATTTATTATGGTCTATTGAAATCTTCAGATTCATCGATCAAAAAAATAATTAAATCAGTCTGTTTTAATTTAAAACTTTTAAATATCAAATATAATTTTTTTTTTCGATAATTGTTAAACTTTATTAGAAATATTTTGTAACAGAAAACATTTTTACGCATAAATTGAGTTAGAAGTCTTGCTTAAATCACCCCGCGTGGAATCTCGAGGTTTAATTCTGTTTTAAATATTAAAAATAATGCGGCTCAGTTGTCTTGCGAGTGAGAATTTGCTTGATTATTGTAAAAACATTTTATATTTTCGGGTTTGAATTCGTTTTCTGGAACGGGACCTTCGACTGAATTCTTAGATAACTTAAAATGACCACACATACTTTAGTATTAAATTTGAAAAATGGTCTGAATCAGAAATTATTTTTTTTCAAATTAAATCAAAACTTTAAATTTTAATAGTTGAAAAAAAAGTAGAAAAACGGTCCAATTCAGACTAATTTTTATGTCTTATTCGTCTCTAAAATTTAGAGTCTAAATATATCTGGTAATTTAAGTTATATCTAAAATCTTGAAAAAGGGCTCTTTTTCGTTAATACAGCCAAATTTAATTATCATTTACGAAAAAGGGCCTTTCTCTGATTTCAGATATAAAAACTTAATTAAAAGCCAAAATGTGACCGGTTTGGACACCATATTCACTTTAGAGACTGACTTTGGTAGGGAAAAAAGACAGATTTTTTTAAGATTTCTAAGACATGTCTTGCTGAATTTTTCCAAAAATTATAAGAATTTTGTTGGTGTTATTTATGAAGAATTTTTTTTAAGAATTGTTTAAAAAAAGTTTGCAATATATAAGGTTTTTAAATAAGAATACTGTTTTTTTTAAATAACACGATACTGTAGAAGCACTTTTGTTACGACTTTACAACCCATCAATTTCAAGACCACATTTCATCATAATGAAACGTTTTCTCTTTTTTCACCATTCTGAAGTCTATTTATATCAGAAGTCATCACTTTAAAACTCCTTAATTTCTAGAAAATTTACAAATTATGAAGAAATTTGAAAAATTAAAGGTTTAACTAACACTTGATATTTTGTATGTTTATTAGTTTTCGAAGTTTTTTTATTGTTTTTGAACTCAATCTAAAATTAGCTTGAAAAATAACATTAAATTTTTCAAATAAGTTAAAAAAAAATTAAATTTGAAATCTGAATAACCGAACAATTATTTTTATAACTGTATTTTTATGTAATATGACTCCAAATTTTCAAATTATGTTCTCTTGTGAAATTTTTATTTTGAATATTTAGGTCGTTGGTTTCACTTCACGTTTCACTACGATCTGATAAATTTCAGTAAATCCTAGTTTCCGATAATCCATAAGAAAAAAAACCGGAACCATTTTCATGAACACTGATCCCAAAAATTAGCATGACTCAAAATTTTTCTCTTTTGGGCGATTTTTCTTTAATTTACTTCGAGTTCCAATATCTCTTTATTATTAAAAACTATACTTTTTTATAGGGGGATTAAAAGGGTATATTTTATAATCGAAATGAGGTGTTTTAATGTCAAAGTATATTTCAAATCAATAATTATCTTATTTTCAATTGAAAACTTCAAGAGGAAAAAATATAAAGGAAAAAAGACATGCCAAAGGGACCGCCATTTGTTCATCAAAACTCTGTAAAAAGTCAGAGATGAATTTTTAAGAGGATGATCAACTCTGAGCGATCTTTCGATATGAAAATTATTTAAAATGTATTTAATTTATTTTCATGTCAATTCAATTTTTTTTGAAATTTTGTGGTTTTCGACATTATAAAATTTTTGAGGGTCAACTAGAATAACTGAGCCTAAAACTAATAAAAATATCAAAATTAAAAAAAAATTCGTAATGAGCGGAAATTAATTGGTAAATTTATGATATGATATTTTTGGTGAATTGACAATTAACTCGATTTTTTACGAAAAACCGATCCGATCCAATTTTTTTGGGGACTCTACCGATCCGATCCAATTTTTTTGGAGAGTCCACCGATCCGATCCTATTTTTTCCGCGGGTCCACCGATCTGATACAAAATTTTCTTCGAATGTGCCGACCCCTGCCTCAAACAGCATCAAACTGTTTATAAAAATAAGATAAATTAAATCAATAATCCAAATTTTTAGTCTTGAAGGATTTCTCTCGAAATCAAAGTACTCGAAGTAAATAAACACTATAAGTGAAAACCGGAAGTCTCAAATTGGCGAGTTCCGGGATTCTCTTTATGTGTTGGATCTCGATGTTTGGCGAGTTCCAGTTTGAAAAATACCGGAACTCGCCATCAATCAATTTCTGGGAAAAATACCGAAAGGGTGATTCGAGACTCTTTGGAACCTTTATCAGTTAGCTCATAATTTTCGTAGGTTGAGATATTGGGACTAGAAAATATTTTAAAAGCGTTTTCAAACGCTAAACGTATCGATCTAGTGAGTCTGTATTCAAATTCAGTATTAATTGGACATCCGCTCTGCATATCTTATTTCCAACCGGAGTGCATCTTAAAAATGAGACTTACTCTATAGACTATAGCGCGTGTTCGAATCCCACTAATGTTGTCTGAATGATTGTATTAGTGATTATTTAAGTGACAACGCACCGATCAACTTTAGCGGTCTCGATATCAAGCACCCTTGCCTCTTAGCATACTCAAGACAATCACTAGGACAACATCAGTGGGATTTGAACACGCGCTATAGCGTGAGTCTCATTTTTAAGATGCACTTCGGTTGAGAAAAAGATATAAAAAACATTTCAGATGCCGGAAATCAGGCTTTACAGGGTTGCCTACTTTCTTATTCTGCATGACTGTTTCGAAAATGACGATTTTCAAAAAGTTGCCAAAGTGTATAAATACATTTTGATAATAAAACTTTATTGATCTTTAAATATTCGTTCTGTCAAATATGTTTCCAGCTGTTAGAACATTCCATTAATTAAAATATTTTAGATCATCAAGAATGTCTGAATATTTTCTTAGCTCAATCTGTTAGTTTTCTGATTTGTTTGTATTCAATTAACCCTTGTACACTCTGAACCTGCAGGGGGAGGCTCCATATCGCCGGCAAAATATTGCCGAATTCGCCATTATTTCCAGAAAAAACCTACGCAATTTCACGATTATTAGCTAAAATACTTTTAGTCCCCATATCGCCGAATGTGCCAATATCGACGAATTGCGTGGGCGTTTGAGGTTTTTCTTACAGATTATTTTTCGGTGCGAATGACAAAATTTTTCGAAGGTTTAATTTAAACCGACAAAAATAAAACACCACAGTTATATGTTGATTATCAAATAACACATTTTTTTTGTCTGAAAAGATCTGATTGCACAGATTTTTTTGATTGATGCGATGGATTATTAATGTTCAATTTACACATTAACACGAAGTTTATTTCGACAAGTTTTGAAAAAATGTTCAAAAGGAAATTTTTCATTTTTTTAATTTCGTAAAATACTGTATCCAAAAGCAACATTAATTTTTGGAAGACCAAAAAGGTTTTGAAAGTTTGAAATTTTTTGAAAAATAACGTCTTTGATTTGTCAAAAAATTTCCAGATTTTGCATTGGTTCAGATCGTGTTATTGACTGGAACGACTGCACAAATTTCGAAAATGTTCGAATAAAAAGTTTGTGACCTTTGAAAACGAAAAGATACAATTTCATAACTTGTTAAACTCGAGCTCTGCAGCGCCCCTACTGGAAATTAAAAAGTTTTCTTAAAACTTGTGAGTATCGAAAAATTTTAACTCACTTTTAAGATGAAAAATATCAACTCGTAAAAATAATCCACACATTTTTAATAAAAATCCTATCCACGGATTCGAAAAAAACCTCATAAAACTCTATATCTTTATCTCTAAATCTGTAGGATAAATCTTTCAATAATTTTGATTTTTAAACTAATATTTGCAAAGAAAAATAAGCAATCAGGTCATACAAAGGATTTGTTTTAAACTGGGGTCGTTTGAACCTGATGATTTAACCAAAATCTAATAAATCAATCGAATGCACTTTCAACAAATATATTCTGCATATATCCATTAATCAATAATTTGAAATTCTAGACAAAATTAAGTGCTGAAATAGTTTGATTGGATATTTCAGACTATTGCGCACTTTCGGACGATTATATCACACTTTCCGCAGAGAAAAGGTTCTTAGGCGTTCAAAATAAAGTAAACATTTTTGGTCGAAAAAGTTGTCGATCAACTTTTTTAGAAATGCCAATTCTTGATATTAAAGTATGAAATTCCACCGTCTATACTACTATGAGATGTGGTAGCAGTACGTCAAGTTGGTGTGTTTCTGATTTAATTTTTGAAAAATACTCATTGGATAAACTTTTTTTTCCAAACTTTGACCCTTGGTTCAACTGAATTTCAGAGTAGCGCTGTCAGTTTCGTGATAATGTCATCACTACCTGTGTACAAAAAAGTGAAAAAATTTAATTTTATGTAATCAGGAGTCTTCAGAAAAAATTTCATTTGCTGACAAATAAGTAAACAAGTAAATAATTTAATGCAGCAGCTAAATGTCAAAAATAAACTAATATTAACAATCAGAGGTACGTGTTTGACTTTTATTCCAGTCTTTGTGTTTCAAAACACAGCGGTGCAGGTTGGGTTTAATCAGAATTTTTACGAGCTACAAATTGGGTTTCTGAGCTCATAATCTGCTCGGGTGCGGAACCCCGGCTACAAACGTCAGTTATTAAGTTTCGGGTCAAAAGAAGGTTACAATACCGTAAATTTATGATATAGTAATTTGAGGCAAATTTTTCCAGAATTTGGTAATTTATAAGCGATATTTATGATTTCTCGAGACACTCACGATGTTCAAATTGATATCATTACACTCAGTGTATTCAGACGAACAAAATTGATGTTTAATTTCGATTCATGGATGAAATTGAATTTCGACCAATCAAAGAGCAGTATTTTTTCTGAAACAGTTTTCATCTCTTAAAAATTATGAACAAATCGTATTTTATAGTTTTATAATCAACATAATTTATCGCGACTCGCAAGATCTGAAATGTTGCGGACAACGTACTCTAGTCTCTAATTTACAGAATTTATTTTTCTGAACGATACGGTATCGTTGGAACCCTAATACTGCTAAATGGTGGCTGATTAATTTCTGAGGTTTCTTCATTTTTGTCAATTTTCGTTTGCTATCTCTTTTATCTCTGAATATCCACTCTGAAAAAATCAGTATTTTTGAATCACACTGGAACTTGCT
Source organism: Oikopleura vanhoeffeni (assembly GCA_004367855.1). Lineage (NCBI taxonomy): Eukaryota > Metazoa > Chordata > Appendicularia > Copelata > Oikopleuridae > Oikopleura > Oikopleura vanhoeffeni. Next base: position 47,463 of record SCLH01001154.1, on the reverse strand, counting down.
AGGGGATGTTCGTTCGTAATGATCCTCTGATGAAAACTTTTTCGATTGCAAAAAATCAAAAATTAGTTTTTGGTACTTTGGATTTCTCTAAGAGCTTTTTAATTGGTGGAAGCCAAGTCATAAACAATAAATAATTCTAAATCTAATCACCACCTTCGAAGCGTTTCTTTCAAATTCTAGATTTATGAGCTGTCTAAGGGGGTTTAAGTGAAAATTTGATAGACTGAAAACGATCAACAATATATTTCAGAAAAAACTTGTGAATTTCTAGTCACAAATGGCAGTAAAATAACAGATGGATTTTTGAGCTTTTTTTGTATATCGATTACGGTGGCTCCTGGTCAATTTTCACTAGATTTTCAGCCAAAATTTTTATTTAATTCGGCTTTTGCAAACGACTCATCTGATTGAATTCTTATATAGCTGAAACAGAGCAAAAATATCTGATAAATAATTGAATTTAAAAAATTGGTCCGAATCCGACGATTGTTACCAATTTTTTTAAGAAAAACTAGTAATTTAAAAATTTTAGTAATCTCAGAAAAAAGATAAAATAAATTGGTCCGATGAACCAATTTGTTTTATTTTATTATTCACAAGATATTTGTGCTCAGGTTGAGCTATCTAAGAATGTTATCGGATGAGTTGGTTTTAAAGCCGAATTAAATAAAACATTTTGCTCACAAACTAGTAAAAAATGACCAGGAGCCCCCGTAATTGATATCCTTTTACCAACCAAACTCCATCTTTAAAACGTTTACTATCTTTATAGCGCGTGTTCGAATCCCACTTATGTTGTCTAAGTGATTGTCACCAATCAAATTTAGCGCTTCCAATATCAAGCACCATTGCCTATAATCATACTCAAGACAATCACTAAAACAACATGAGTGGAATTGGCTTTGCTGAAATTTTCAGCCTGAAACACCTTATCAGCATCTTTTTTAATAAATCAGGAAAAATATCGCTTCATTTTAATTTTTTGATCCGTGAATTATTTCATTTTAGATCCCACCAGGATGATTCTTTTGATAATTGCAACAATGAAAAAATTTATATTTAACGTTTTTAATAGAAATTTATTATTCATAAAAATATTCGTAAATTCTTTAAAAAATTTGTAAATTAAATTAAAATTGCTGAAAATCACACCCTATAACATGCTGAGTTTTTCTTTCAATTTCTAGATTTTTGTAACATCGTTAAAAAAACCCAAGGGCAACCTTACCAGATGTCAAACCCTGAAATTAAGGCTTTTAAAAACACCCTTTAAAATTTAAAATTTAAGACCCGAAAACAGTCTTTTAAAGGGGTGGTTTTGAATTCATACCAACTCAGCTGCTTTTTAATAACGTGATTTTCAGATTTATTAAATCCTTAACTACGTTTTACTGCTGTCATTTTTGAATAAGGTTATTTATGCTTTGAATTCTTTTGAGAATTTTGACTCCCACTTTTTATTAAATTTTTAATTTTAGTACTTTAATTTTCATTTTTTCTTACTTTTTAAATTGTTTAAATGATTCATTATCATTTCACCTTTTTTCAATTGTTTAACAATTTTCATTATCTTACAATTTTAACTTTATACATTTTTTAAGATTTTTAATTTTATAACATTTTTAAGCTTTTACACTTTTTCAACTTTTTTTTAATTTTTTTAACATTTCAAACGTTTCACTTTAAACCATTTTGATAAGTTTTCTTTCTTGATATTTTTAATATTTTTCAACATTTGAAATATTTTAATTTTGAAACATTTTTGAAATTTTACTTTTCTTGTATTCGTTATTTTATCCATTTTTATTTAATTTGGCGAACTTTTTGTATTGAAAACATATATATAAAAAGAACATGAATTTACAAAAATGATTGCGTGAGTTAACCCTCCATGAATATATATTCTATAAATTATAGACTATAATAACTCCAAATCATTAAGAGAGTTATTCCAAAAAATACTCGATTTTTTAACATACCTCAGCTGCCGAAAATTGCTTTTGTAGATCGGTAACTGTACTGATTCGATTTATCAGTTTTTTTGCTTTTTCTGTATTGTCATCAATTTTTTCTTTAATTTCAATAATTTCAACCTTGGCTATTTCTCCGTTAAGATATGGTTCAACTTCAAAAGACATCTCGTTCAATTTGATAATAATTTCGCCTAGCACTTTTATAATATTTTCGTTTTCATTTTTACTTTCTTTGATCGGTTTGAAATACAGTAAACTGGATAAAAACGAATAGGATCAACTCGCTTGTCTATCCGTTTAGGGTGTCCGAGTCAAAACGAATTTTCTTAGATGTTCTCAAAATTAATGCCAAAAGTTCAGAGAAATTTAGACGAAAATTTTTTTGATCATAGTTTTTTCTTTATTTTGACCACAAAGTGGCCAAAAATCTAATTTACGCATAATCCATGTGAGTTAATTTAACGTTATCAAAATTTGTTGTCAAAGACGGTTTGTTTAAAAAAAATGAAAAATGAACAATTTATATCGACTAAAAAGTTAATTTGAAAATTTTCACTTATTTTTCGCAACAGCCTGTCCGTTTAGTGGTCGTTTAAAAGTCACTCTTAAGTTTTGGGATGATTATTTTGAAAAAGTTTTCTTATGAAAAGCAATTGATACGGTATATTTGTAGCGATTGTTTTTTTCGAAAAATTTGAAAGAATATCAATTTTTTATCAAATTTTCTAGATTTAAAATCAATGCAAACTAAATTTGACAGTTTTTGCAAAATATCAATCAATTTAAATTTACAGTCATTTTTGATGAAAAAAAAAATTTTGCAGTTCGCTTGTTTTTTCGATAAAAAGCGAAAATTGGCGCGAAATTTAAATTAACTGTTTAGAATATTAGTTATGCTGCATTTAATTTTTTTTGGTTCCGTAATTTGATTTCAGACCTTTCCTTGAATTCCAATTTCTTCCCGAATTTCAATTTTTTTATTAATCTGCAATAATGTTTCTTCCCATATTTCGCTTTTTCTCCTAACTCCGTCTGTTATGCCCATCATGAGATCTTTTTTCAATAAATTCAGATTTCTTCCCAATTCGATAAACTTTTCCCATAAATCCGATGACAACCTTTTATTCAGATCTCTCCTGATATTTTCGATAGGTACCCTAATTTCTTCAAGCTTTGTAGAGGATCAAAAATGACGTACAATTATCGCCATAAATTTCAATTCTTCCTATTTTTTACAATAAACACTTGATGAAATTATAAGGACAAAATGGAAAATCGTGAAATCATCGCATTAATAACTGTTTGATATGATATACTGTAGATTTCATAGACGTTAACAACTGCGCCGCACGTATTACATACCTTAAAAATTTGTAACATACTTTTAAATAAAAATTCAAATTTATTTTTAAATGTCCCAAGAAAAATGTGTAGGTTTTTTGCTCTTTATAAACGCGAAATTTTTGTTGGCTATCTAGATTATCAAGTAAAAATAGAAAAAAGGGAACAATTTTCCCACGTGACCGCGGTTCTAAATTTTTTTTTGGAAAATTATTGTTGAAATCAGAAATTGATAAATGATTAGTTAGAATCAGAAAAGAACAAATAACATTGCAATATATGCGCTAAGGATATATGAACAAAGTTGACATAAAGGACAATTCTCTACAAGATCTTAAAAACATTAGTACCCATTTTTGCGTTTTGAAACTTCTTATTTCATATCGTCAGTTTCAAGATCAAATGAGAAGTCAGTAATCTGAAAAAAGCCATGCTTTTGCTTCGTGACCGACATTGAGCAAGTACTTTCCCGACAAATTATAAAAAAAAAATGAGAATTTTTGAGAAAAAATATATTTTTGAGAAAAAAAAATTAAAATTTTCATTTTCGTTTAATGTAATATGAAAATTAAAAAAATTATCGATGCGAAACATAGCATCGCTGTTTTTAACCCTTTTCCTTTGTAATTCTAGCATTATTTTGATTATATTGATCTGTATATACTGCATAAATTGTCTCAAAATCAACAATTGGCAGAATCATCGTTTCAATTAATTGTTGCACTGTGTCAAATTCAATTTCGAGATTTGTTAAAGTTTCGAATAATGTTTCCGCTTCAGACGATAATTTTGCCATTGCTTCCTGATTTTTGAAATCAATTACTTTTTGGACAATATCAGAAAATTCAGTTTTTGTGTGAACTTCGATATTTGATAATTTTTCGTACCAGTAAGAAACATATAATTGAATACATTTTTGATCTGGTTTTTGAAGAATATCTTCGACTTCTACAAGTTTGCTTATATTCAATTTTGCGTAGGCGGTGTCAAAAGCCATAGTTAGGCGCTCTTCATTTTTCATTTGTAGAATTGAGTCCCAGCTGATTGATAAAATTTTATAATGACACAAAATTGCACAGAAAATTTTGCCGTCGACCCAACATGATGAAAAATTGAAGACTTTTCATGATTTGAAGACATAGTTTCGAACTTTGGTAAATGTTTTCTCATTTCGGCGCGAAATTACAAAAACTTTTAGCGCATTCTTGATGGTTCAAAATTTGGCTCATTTTTATTGATTTTGGCGCAATTTTGAATTTTTTTGCATTTAGTTTTTTATCGAATTTATTCGAATTTATAACCTGAGGTTCGATAATAAATTTTGATTTTAGATATAAATCATTTCCTGGGATAACTTTAGAATGTGTGGCAACTTTGACCCAAGCAAGAAGTGAATCAGCGGGGTTTGCTCCTTTGATATCACTATTAACTAAAGGCGTCACAGCTTGCTTTACCTAAAATATCAATAAATTACCGAAATAAAAAGAATTAGTGACATTTAGCAACATATTTGTCAGCTTTATGTTAGTTTAATAGCTTTATTACTAGATTAAAAAATTATCTCACCAAACAAGTTAACGTGGATGTGCTCAATCAACCCAAAATGACGTCATATTTAAAAAACTGACCAAAATTGACTAAACACCAAATTTTATAAAATAGCGCAAGATAGCAAAATGAAAAATGAGCCATTTCGGCTTTCGAAATTTCGAGTGTTCAAGAATTGCAGAGAGCAAAATTAGAGGATGTACTTTTCATGGTATTTCAATTTTCGAAAGCCAAAGGGGTAAATTGAAAATGCGCCATTTCGGTATTCAAAATATTGAGCTTTTTAAGAAAGATAGAAAGCAAAATTTCATTATGCGCTTTAAACGGTTTTAATATATTGTAGAGCTAGAGAGCAAATTCAGCTAATGGGGTTTATTTAGATTTTGAAATTAATGACGCTTTAAAATAAGAGCAACAAAAAAATGGGTACTTCAGATATATTTCAGGATACCATGAACGATATTTTCCAAAAAAAATATCAATAAATATCGACTGATATTCACACAGGTAAAATGGAAATGAAAAATTAACCTTACCTTTAACTTGACCTTAAAAGATTCATTATAAAATAAAAAGCGTTAAGCATGTTATTTTAATTAATAAATATTTTAAAATAATAACCTGAAAATTGTGAAGAATTGTCCAAACAAGTCCAAGAGTAATTTTTTCATTACCATCTATCACATCGTCTGGGTGAATATTTACAAACTCTACATTTGCTGATCTCAGTGCCTCCAGACATTTATTTACATTTGATAAATGATGAATTCGGGATGAACCTTTTTCAGGATAAACCTTAAAATTAAATTTCAATTAAAAATGTTATAAAAAAAAATTGAAACTTTTTTCGTAAAAAAAATTTTTTTGCTGAATTTTTTACTTTTGATTTTACAATAAAATTGAATTGAAATTTCTCATTGAGACTTAATTTAGGTAATTTCATTGGGGTGTGAGTTTCAAGAAGCGTCGGTAAAAAAGTGATTTGTCGAGACTTGAGGTACTTTGAGGCCGGATTTCATATCATGGCTTCAAATCACCAGAAAACTCGATGGTTCTTGAAATTCCCACGGTATAGTGTAGGAGTGTATTGTTTTTCAGTTTTCGGTTAATCGATGACCTGTTATCCGAGGTTAAAATTTCATGGTGAATTATAAGAAATATTTGTCAATCATATTTAAGGGAGTGGTCGCCAATATTTTTTTCGAAATTCATTTGCAGAGAAACCTTGCTAAGGAAATAAATAAGTTCATATATTGAAAATATAAAATTTTTCAAAGTGAATGATTTGGCAAAAAGGTGTTCAATTGTATTTTGTAAAGTTTTTTCAACCAAACTAAAATGGTGACGATCACCCTCTCAAACTGTGCTTCTTGAAGATTTGATGATTTAATTTGAAAATATATTTAACCTGACATGTAAGAACCTGAATTAAAAATTAAATTATTAAACAACTTCAATTAAAATATAAATTTACCATTTTATTCTGATCACAAAAGTATCGAATTATTAATAAAAGTCGTTTTCCATCTCGGAGATCTTCGAATAAATCACTTGATATCTATTTTCGCCAAGGTAACCATTTAAGGCTTTTGTAAAGGTTCTAGACTGTATTTCTCAATTTTCATCTGAATTATAAGTTTTAAGTTCGAATATAACCCGAGAGAAAAATATGACCCCTTTTAGCGATATTACCACTGGTTCATAATAAAACAAAACATAAAAAATTCAGCTTATTGTGCTTGAAGATTATTGTAGTGAAATGTATTTGGAATTTAAATTTCAAGCTATAAATAACTTAGTTAACCTCCACACTGCACGAGATGTCCTACTCCCCACCTGCACGAGAGTGTTTTCAGAACTCACACAGACTTATGTACATAGATTCGCAGCGGTCAAATTCTAAGTTTTAAATTAAAATGACTTAATTCAAATGATTTTCATCTTACAATATCCAGGTCATTTTTTTTTTGTCAAATGACCAAAATTTTTCAAAAATTTTTTTCAGCAAATTTTATGTGAGTACGATCCTTGCCACAGAGAAACTAAAAATTGAGTATGCTCAATCGAAATCAGTGCTGAAAATGAGGGTTTTTGAAACTCACTTTCTGACACTTGATGGCCCAAAAAATTTTTTTATGCTCGGAATCGGTTTTTTGGTGGCGATTACCCGGTAGAAATAAATGTTTGTCAACGTTTATCTTTTTCCAGTACTGTTTAACTGCATTAACAAAAAATTGCATCCAAATAATGCATTTCCGGTTGATGAGGAATTTCTAGAACTCACAAAATTCTTGAAATTAAAATAAGGGGACCTATCGGGGTCTGTTCGATATTCCACGGCAAAATGACACTTCCCAAAAATATTTTGGTCTCTGTGTGTTCTGAAACACGCTCGTGCAGGTGGGGGTTAAGATAATTAAGTTGTTGATCATTATTAAAATGATTTAAAAACATTTGTTAATATAAAAACAATTTAATAAAAAAATCTTTGAAAAATGAAATTTTTTATAATAAACTAGTTTTTTCATATATACAAGAATTTTTTCATATCGTTTACTAAACTTTGATTTTAATTAATCTCAGAATAATTTCAAATAATTTTCAAAATAATTTTCAGAAATAATTTTCAAAAATAATTTTTAAAATAAATGTTCATATTAATTTTCATAAAGTAAGTATGGGATTAAATCATCTATTTTGACGCCTCAGGCACAGTCTGTTGGCTAAATAACTTCTAGATACTATTTCGAAAAAAATTTGAAACTAAACTGTATTATAAATAAAAGTGAATAAAGAATATTATATAAATAAATTTTAACGAATATTAAGTATAGGAAATTATTATGGTGATAAAATGTCCAGGATAAAATTGGAACCAATATTTGCTCTAGCCCCCAGATATAAACATCCGTTTCAGTAGAGTAACTTTTCCACTTACCTGCTTCAGTTCTTATTTTTTCTGCGAAAACATCGCCATTCTTTTTCTCTGTCATTTCAGCGGATTTTTTGTTCCATCCCTTAAAATTTAAAAAGCTCATAAACTGTTTTTCAACGATTTCACAGTTATAAAAAATAATAGATTGAAAAAATAATGAATTGAAGGTCAGCAAATAAATTGAATGAATAGTTTCTAACCCGTGAGAATACAGTGGTTCATTAAATTTTTTATCAACTCGTCACCGGTAAAAAATATTTTTTGCCCTGTCTCAAAATAAATTTTTTTATATTCGGATTTAGAGATATAAAAATATAAAAATGGTTAAAAGTCTTCTGGTTAAATTCAATTCTATTAAAACTACGCCATTGTTCACAGTGCCATTACAATAGAAGGGCGGCTGACCAACTAGACTCTATTTTCATAAATTGTAAAAATGACAAAACATATCGCGGAGAAAATCTTTCCGGTCAAGTTCAAAAAGTTTTATTATAAAAATTTATCGGAGTACAAATTTTTGATTAAATTTTTTCCCTCCTATCGTTTGCTATTCAAAATGCGTAAGCGCAAAAAGTTAACCAACTTGAATAAAAAGTTAGCGAAAAATTTGTTTCCGTGAAAATAAAATTTTTCGATTACTTTTCATCGCTAGAAACTTTTTATCAGACTATTTTTTTCGTCAAATTCGTCAAGATTTTTGTCAGATTATTTTATAAGATAAATTATGTGACAAAATTAAGTAACAAACTAATTTAACATCTATTCAATTTCAATGCAAATTATGTGGCAAAATATTATGATAAAATAATATGCCAAAAATGAGTGACGATACCTACACGAAAAAAAACCAGCAAAAAAAATATTTTGAAATTCTTCATTTATGATTTTTTTTGAACAATTATGTACATCTAATATAACATCTATAAAAATGTAATGAACTTTACGTGACAAAGTAAATTGACGAAATAATCTGCCAAAATTTAGAGACGAGTTAATGCTCATAATCCACCTTAATTCGATATAAAAATAAAAAAGTATATCATTTCGCAAATATTAATTGTTTCGCCTACGCACTTTCGTTGGCAAAAGATAGACATTAAAAAAACTCAAAAATATTTTGTCGACCAAAAATGTATGATCCGTTGTATTTATTTAAGTTGGAGTCAAATAGTATTAATTTTCCTTCGTAGTAAATGTTGAATCAATATTCAAAATAAAAAACTTATTTCCGTTCAAACTTTTCGAAGATATATTTGAACAAATGAAAATACCTCAGATATCCCTTTATCACTTTTTGGTTAGAATGCGTAGCCACAACGTTAAAATCACACGTTAAAAGGAGTAGTGGCTACGCATTCTAACCAAAAAGTGATAAAGGGATATAATATCCACTGAAAATAAGTACAATCTCGAAATTTTTTAAATTTGGTCTCTTTTGCATTAACATTTAGTCGAATTTCAAGAAATGCTTGAAAATTAATAAGTTAAAGAGAAAATCTTAAAAATGGACGCAGAGAGCGGGAGATATATGCGCATTTTAAGTTCACTTATAGGTTTATCGACTTTAATTAATGTTTTATCTGAAAAAATTTGCCAAAAATTAATTTCTGACTAATTCCGAAACAATATTTAATTGAAAACGATTTTTTCATGATAACATGGTGATTTAAAAGATTATATTAAGACGATTTGACATAAGGAAGGCTTGCAAAAGGGGAATAAAGGAGAAGAGAACGTTCCCCTCTTCCCTTCCCGGGGAAGGGAAGGAAAGGGAACCAAACTCAACGGGAAGAAGGGGAAGGAAAATAACAGGGGGATCCCCTTTATATTCCCCCTCAAAAAATAAAAGATTTTAACTTTAAAAATTTATTTTTAGTACATAATCCTGCTTTTGATTGGTCAGAATTACCGTTTATGTCTATTCTATTATGAGAGGGGAAGGGAAAAGGGGAATGTTTTTTATAATTTATAATCATTTTATAGAAAAATGTTCATAATTGGGTTAAAAATTTAGATTTCAGGGCTTCATTTTAAAAAGTAAAAATTCTAGATATTACGTCAAAATTTCGCAAAAAGTGAAAGGGAAGGGGGAAGAGCCAACAGTAGGGGGAACGTTCCTTTTTACAAGCCTGACATAAGGAATGAAAAAAAGTAAAATGAGTTATCAATTTCATCGGCCCATCTTGTAGGGAATTTATTAATGAATTGTTTCGTTAAAAAATCCTCAATTTTCGCATGCCAAATAATCAGGGCTTGCAAAATAATTTTTTTGGAAATTTTTCCGAAAAACAAAAATCTTACGACAGAAACTGACCAAATTTTTTCTAACAAAATAGTTCAATAAAATCGGTACGCACTTTGTAACGCCGTTAGTGGTTTTTAATAAGGTTTTCCCCAAAGATAATTTATCCGCCTTAGAGTTTGTTGGATCAATTTGAGAAGAATTATTTACGGTCTTGGTCTTCAAAAACAAATTAAATTCTTTTCTTTTGGATTCTGGTGGTTCATTAGCTTGATCACGTTCAATACAATTTTTGTCTATCTCTTTAACTCACGCTGACAATTTTTGTAAAAAATTCTATTGTTATTTTTATGAAAATTTTTATTGGTTTACTCCAAAATTTTCTACTCGAGCTTGCTATTAAAATATCGAATTTTCTTTACCACCTTTCTTTAATTTTCATTTAATTGCATTCGGTGGAGTACCTAATTCTCCTTATTTTGCTTTGTAACTTTATTTGAACCTATTGTAAAACTCTTTATAATATAAAAAAAACTTTACAAATTATGACGTCATTCGGAACACCCGCTTTTTTCATTTTTGAAAGATTTTTTTATTCTATCCCCATATGGCCGAAAGTGTTAATATAGCCAATTTTTTCAAATTTTTTGTCTTAAGTTTTTGAATAGATTTTTTTTTCTATTATTTAGTTTTTCTCAAAGTTCACGAATCAGTTTCCGTTTTATAAGCAAAGTGCGGCTTTGGAAACAAAACGGAGTTGGTTTTAGTACGGAAAAACCTTTGTTTCTAAAGTAACAGATTAGCTAAATAATCTTCTCGGTGTCATTATTTGACAATTAAGGAGGTTGTTGGGTCTGTTTATATATTTTGCTCCAAAAAAGATAAAAACTTGTTTTTCACTTTATAAATCAAGTAGGCTCATGTTCTTATATCACAATTAGAATTTTCAAATAATTGTTCGAAATTCAAGAGTGTTTCAAAATGACTTGGGATTTTTTCAAAATTTTAGATTATTTTTGGTTCGTTAAAAATTGAACTTTTTATGTAGTTTTTGAGTTAATGGACAGCTGAAATTTCAAAAATTGTCTCTAAAATTATATTCCAGAAAATCCATTTTCAAGTCTTATAATCAGGGCCCTACTCTTAAAATTTCTCTCACTCTGAAAAACGCGCAAAAACCGATACAACGAGGTAGTTTTAGCACTTTATTTTTTTTATTGAGTGTTTCCAACCAATGATAGCATTTACTTAATTGAAAATCAATTTCAAAATTTTGAAATGGGTTTTTTAATTTTTTTCACTTTCAGCCTCTACAACCCTTTTAACGCACTAGTTAATGATCCAATTATGATATCAATTGTCTTGAACACGAAAAAAAGTTAGCTTATAACAATGGCGGAAATCTTTAACTTTGACTTTTACAAGTACCATGAAATTTTCTTGTCAAAAATTGAATTAAAGACGCGTGCTTTCTCATGCGTCAATAATTGGAGCTTGTTTTTTCGTAATTTGTCTCGGAAAATGCTCCAGTTTGAATTAAAAAATTTTTCTTGAGTTTTGGGGGTTAATATATTGATTTTGTTCGGATAGGCCCAACTTGGGACGAACCTATCAATCACTGTTAAATAAACATATTTTTAACAATTGTCGGATGTTCAAATTGACCTTTATTTCTAAGTATTAGACAATTATATTCAAATTTGATAATAGCGAATCAATAATTGTATTATAATTCATTCAAAGTAAATTAATTATTGTATATCTATTACGGCACTTGATGAGCCTTTTTTGCCACTTTTTTAGTCTGAATTTTTATATAGTTGGGATTTAGAAAACAACTCATTCGATTAAGGTTTTAGATAGATTGAACTGAGCACAAAGATAAAAAAAAATATAAAGGTCCGAATCAGACCATTGCTTCCTATTTTTTAAACAAAAACTGATAATTTAACAAGTTCTTAGAAAAAGGTTCTTAGAGGTCCGATTGGGACCTTTATTTATTTTATCATTAATAACTAGATATTTGTACTCAATTTGAGCTTTCTAAGCATATTATCGGATCAGTCGTTTTCAGACGCCAAATAATATTCAAATTTTGGCTATAAAAGTGGCTAAAAACAATTAATTTATCATATTATAATCAAATAAAATTAAATAAGCAATTTTGATTTAATTAAACTTAATTTATAAAGTTAGATCGAATAAATAAGTTTATCATGATTAATTAATTTATAGTAAATTTATTCTTTTAATTCTATCACATTTATTTTAATTTACCATTATATCATTATTTTATCACTTGTAAGTTATAAGAGTGAATTAAACATTTTTCTAAAGTTTAAGTAAATTAATAATTATATCATAATTTCAATTAAATTTTTGTGGCACGATGTTTATTAAATTGACAATTTCGCAGTTGTATGTTCTTCATAGGGCCTCAATTATAGCTTATATTAATACGCTAGTTTTTAATTTCATAAATTTTGTAATCAATTTTAATTTCCAAATTATATTGAAGGTAGTTTTTAATGACAAATTTTTTGAATTATCAATTCATAATTTCAAATTTTAATGATAAATTGCAATCAAACTTGTTATAGTCGTGAAATCGTGCCAGAGTCGCATACCCCCTTAACAATGCAACAAATTAATTGAATTTGTGTCCAAACATAACCTAAAAATTATGTGCAAATGCCCAAATCGAGATTGCACAGAAATGTGAATGGCGCCAGAACTTTCGCAAAATGTTATGAAATTATACACACAGTGTAAAAATTCGCATTTATTCACGCAATATTGATTCGGACATTTCCCTATCGTCCTTATAATTTCATTGAATACAAGCAGTACATCAATAATTTATATAAATTTAATTATACTTACTAACTTGTTATATTTATATTCAATATAAATATATGAGTGAATTAATCATTGTATTAAACATAATTTTTAAGCTTGATATTGCGAAAGACAAAACGTTGCAAATCAAATTTAAATTATTTGAAATAACAATTTATTTTAACTTAATTGTAGTAAATCAGTAATTATTTAAGAATTTAATTATATTAAATTAATCGGTATATTTTAATTAATTGTAGTAAAATGATCATCAAATAATAGCAGACCGTCCGAGGTTAGCCGTGAACAAAGTTGTCCCCAGGGGCAGATACTAGATATAAAAACAATTAGCGGATGATTGGCAAAAAAATATCTGAATTTTTAATCTTCGTGCAGTAAGTATCTCTGATAAAAAACAATTTTTTTTTTAATTTAATTTGTAAGCTTTTTCTCTATAAAATCGTAGCCTAGTCTATTTTAAATGTTTTGTGTGTAGAAATATATTTGGAAGGTGATTGGACGTTCGTTTCAGGTTGAATTAATTTTGACTATGGTGGAGTAGCCGCACGTGTCATAGACAACATTCCTGATCAATGTAATTCGAACACTCGATTTATCAAAAAAATAAATTCCGGAAGAAATAAGCACGAAAAAATTGGACGTCTCAAAAAAATAACTAAAAATAACCTAAAATAGTAAAAAATCCGTGAAAAATAAAGAAAACTAAGAAATTTAGAATAAAAAATTATTTAAGAAAAAAAAAGCAAAACCAAACGAAAAAAATTTGTTGGATAAAAATGTCTTGAATTTAAATTTGAAATATTGGTTAAAATATCATTTGAAGCAGAGAAAAACTTGAAATTTCCATATACTAGGAGCAAATAATTTCAGGTATATTTCAAAATATATTGTATCAAACAAAAAAATTCTGGAGGAAATATGCTGAGTATCACATATCCTTTCCCCAACGGAACTCTATCTCAAAATCGTTTACTATCTCTATAGCGCGTGTTCGAATCCCACTAATGTTGTCTTAGTGATTATCTTGAGTCTGATTATAGGCAAGGGTGCTTGATATTGGGACCGCTAAATTTAATTAGCGTTTAATCAATCGAGCAATCACTAAGACAATCACTTAGACAAATTAAGTGGGATAAACGTTTTTGAGATGAAGTTCCGTTGGGAAAAAGATTTATTGTATATCCCTTATTCACACTTTTGTTAATATCCCAGCCCTACTACTTAAAAACACCCTACGTTTCCTAATCAGGGCCGGGATATTCAATCAGGGCGGATATCTAATCAGGGCGGGGGATAACAACAGTGTGAATAGGGGATATATTGATTACGGGACCTAAACCAAGATCATGGCTATTTGAAAAATGCGGAATCCAATCATTTATTGGTTGATCTGCTCAAATCTGACTGATGAAATCGGCCTATTCGATATTGAGACTCCACTGTATCTGCTTCATTTTTTGTTCTGCTTGAATTAAGATAGTCTTGAGAATGATAATAAATCTAAACGTTGATTGAAAATGAGTTTTGCAAATTTTTTTTAATAGATGAAAATTTCGATTTTTATGGAGTTAAAATTTTGATGAGAATATTAATTTCAATTTCCGTTTTTTGTCACATCATTGTGTGTATTTGAATCAATCTTATCGGTGCCGTACAAACAATGTTATCACTTTTTTCGCACGGCGTTAAAGCCGTATTTACTCATGGACTAAGTTATAAAATTATTGTTTGTTTTGTATGAAAAACCCCTAAGGAAAAATTTTAAGATTCATTCAATTTTTTTTCAAAACTAGATGACACCAAAAAAACTTGAAATTGACCGATTTTTGAGATTTCAACGGAAAACTCGAAATATAATTTTTTAAATGTGATTAAAATTTCCAAAACAGTGCTTCGATTTTTCTAAAAGTACGCTCAAAAGCCACTAAAATACTGATCAGAAACTTGTCTTACGTCATGATTATATTTGAAAGTTTGAGCCGTTAAATTAAAGCAAAAGTTATTTTAGAAATTTATATTTCGAACTAAGAAAAAATCAAAAAAACACGAAAATTTTGGAAAAAAATTGATAATTAGGTTGGTAGTACACTTTGTTATTCCCAAAATCAATTCGAAGCTTTTTTAATGCTCAAAAGGCCTCATAAAACCAGCGACCTCAATATTCACATAAAAGTTTGGTATTTTTTTCTTTACTACTGAATTCCCAAAAATGCTGATATCATTTTTTATTGATCGTTTTCGACAGCTTTCTAAGTTTTCTCTATCAACAAAAACAAGAAAAAATTCTGAAATTTTTCATTTTTGAAATAATCATGAGGTAATTTTTCTGTAATTCTTCCAGAAATCAGTATTTGCGTAGTCTCAATTTATTTGAAAGGATCTTATTAAAAGGAACTCATAAAACGGTCTTCAATTTTTTTAAATACAGCAATTAGTATATGTTAGTAGTGTCCGAACATCTTTCTGTAAACATATTATTGTTTTACGATTATTTTCCTGTCTGTATCAATTTTAATTAACAAGGAAACTTCTAAAAATTTCGAAATTTTTGTCAAGTTTGACATTTTTTTAAAGTTTGAGTTCACAAGCAAAAACTTTATCTTATTAAGTGTTTCATCTTAATAATGTGATGAAATTAACGTTAAATTACAGTAAAATTATTGATATTTGCTCAATTATTTCAAAAAAAAATACCGTGCAAAGAAAAAAAGCGACAGTTTGATGCAACCATCGAACTCAATTTATTAAATTTTCTTTTTTACATCAAAATCAAGATTTCATAATTTCAAAAAAAACAAAGTTCTAGCAAAACAAAAGTTTTTCATTGAATGCACAAATTCGGTGGTTGCGATTATTGTTTAACGCACATTTCACGGTAATTATGAATTCAATTTATGGTCTTGTGAATTTTCACATTTTGGCGGCTTGGTACGGCTGAAGTTATACAGAAAGTCGTAGAAAAGGTGTTTAACCGCGGTTAACCAGATGTTCGGTAAAAGTTGTACTGCAGTAGCAAATGGAATCCCAAGATGAAGGATAGATCATTCATCTTTTTTAGAAATGTCTCCTCTATAAGTTTAGCCGTTCTAAGACACAGAAGTGTGAAAATTCACAAACACCAGCCCCAATGGTCAATGCCAAAAAAGTAAAATTTGTTTTATGAAATATTACTTCTATCTGATATGTTCGAACAAAAATCTTGAATTCTAAAAATTATTCAAATTTAATGGATCAAAACGAGCTTACAAAACTGACGGATTTTTTTAATGTATCCCCCTGAGTTTTAATGATGTAACAAAGATTTATGACTTTTACTAACCGGACAGAACATGACCACCTCATCTAGAAGCGTTTGAAAGGAATTTTAAAATTTGGCTTCAAAATCATCAAAAAACAGTATGTTGACCCTATTTAGAGGTGTCAATCAGAATGTATCTACCCTGGATTTTGAAGCTAAACACTCGAAACCTTCATGGATGTGCAGCTGAGTCAGTGCAGATCACTGAGGAGAGTTTTGTCCAAATTTCTTTCTCGTTTTTTCAAAAATCGTGTTTTAAATCTGCAAAGATCAAATAATTTCAACTTATTTCATACGAAATATTTTTGTAGTTATCAAAAAGTGCTTCTGACCATGTATCAAAATAAAACAAGCATTCAAATGCCTGTAATTGTACAGGGTGTAAGGTTTTTACCTTCTTTTTTCCAAACTGGTTACACTTGATGTCCGCCGTTTTGATTGGTTGTCAGAAGAGTTTTCTCAGATTCAACCAATCAAAACGGCGGAAATCAAGTGTAACCAGTTTGGAAAAAAGAAGGGAAAAACCTTACACCCTGTACATATATTCGTGAAAAAGCCATTGAAATGAAATTTTTGAAATGTTTTTTATATGCCTATTTCAGCGACGACCACTCTCTTAACGAGGATATTTCAAATTTTTTTGATATTTTGTCTAATTTGACAAAAATTTTCGTTAAAATTTAGTCCACGAGCGAAGATTAGATATTATTGATTTTGTTATTCATCTCATAAATATGATGGAATTTATGTCTGGTCAATTGTAGTAAAATTGATCAATATTTACTCAACAATTTGACAAAAGCAAAAGTCAGTGCGAAATAAAGAAAAAATCGCTAAAAAATGATGAGATACTAAAACATCTAATTATGCCTATGATATGCTCCATTGATCAATTTTACTATAATTGAACAGATGGAAATCTTTTTATATTTGATAAATGAATAATTAAACCAATTAACTTTTATGAAATCTGTGCAGCAGAGACTCTGCTGATAAACTCAGATTTGGAAAGTAAATTAATTTTTAAACTGGTATTCAATGGGTTACAGTATGTAAGATTTTTGCTCCTATTTTTCCAATTTGGACAAATCTGATTTCCACTGTTTTGATTGGTTCAATCTGGAAAGACGTAGGTATTTTCCAAAATTGATCGTTCTTATTGACGGATAGCAAGTTATCAAAATTGGAAAAATAGGAGCAAAAATCTTACATACTGTATATATTTATGTTTGACATGCCAAAGTCTGGCAGCCAGACGTATTTTTAGACTCAGTTAAAATCAGGCTTCCAAAAAAAATGCATATTATCTCCTTTTCTTTCCTTTTTCAAAGCAAAATATAGAAAACAATGAGGATAGGCATGCATAATCGCAAAAAGGATAGCATTTTCGGAAGCTTGGTTTAAATCGTCTCACATCATCACTATAAACGCGAAACTGGTTAACCTGCGAGCACCTGTTAACCGGAAAATTTATTTCCCTGGGCAGTCTAACGAGAAAATGTTCGAAGATTAAGAATTTTTAAATGAGACCCTTGAAAGATTCATATTACAGTTTTTTATAATTTAAGACCCGTCAAATAATTAAAAAAAAAATACCCAAAAATTTTAACCTTTTAATTTTCCGTATCACGGACGACTGGTTAAAATCGAGAAAAATTGTTTATCATTTTTTCAAATGCTTGAAGGATTCTATTTGAAATTATCTTGTTCCATACAAATGGCATAGAAACGAATGATGGGTCTTTAAAAAACTACCTAACACACTGTATTTCTCATTTAGTCATGTAGAACGTTTCGTGTTCATTCCTATAAAATTCTCAAAAATATGAGTTTCAAAGTTTTTATGAGTTTTTAAAGACATAAATCTGATAAATTATAGAAAAAAGGATATTTTTTTTTAAATATAGAAAATAACTTGCATACAAAATAAAATTAAATCGAGGAATTTACTATGCTTGATCAGAAGAAAAAGTTCAAAAGGCCAAACAATGTTTAATTATAAAGCTGTTCAAAGTGGTTAAAATTTATGTGAATGGTCAGATATGCATGTAAAAATGCTAACAAACTGAACACGCTTATTTATTTAGCTTCAAAAACATATTTTTTTGTCACAGTAATGACACTTGTTTCTTTGGACAAAAAATATAAAATCAAACAATGAAAATACTTTCAAAATTTGTTTTTCGGTTTAATGTTTTTCAAAAATTTTCCAAATTTTCGATCCAAAACTTTTTCCTTACCCTTTTACGCTTTGTGACTGTCACTTCATCCATTTTTTTCTCACGAAATATATTATTTTGTTTTTATTATAATTTCAAAGCATATTTTTATTTCAAAAATAAGAATTCTTAAATTCTTTCCTATCAATCGGGTCTGTTTTCACTGCGCAAATAATTTAGCAAATTGACAATTAAAATTTATTATATTTAGATGTTAAAGTCTTTCGGGACAGAAATCGCATTTTCACAAATCGTAAAAACTGTCAAAAAACTAGACAAAATAGAGAAAAGTTAGACATAAGTTTTGCAACTAAAAACGGAGGCGTACAGAGCTCTGAGCTCGAAATTTTTTTGTTAAAACAGTTACATTTTCAAAACCATGACAAAACCTTTAATTGTAATTAATGTTTTAATGAGAGCATTGTTGTTAAAGGATAAGAATTCACTAACCCTCACAAAAGTTGTCAATTTCAAAGGTTTGTATGAAACAATTTCAAATAAATTATGTCAAAAGTTTAAATCTATTTTATTAGCACATCGCGTGGAGATCTTTCTGGTCATTTTGAGATCAATAATTTTCGAAAAAAAAATTAAGATCACATTTTTTTATGGTTTGAAAGGGTTTCATCATGAACTTTCATCATGAAACTTTCATGGCCCAGTGCTTTAATCGGGATGATAATTATTTACACCGTTGGTCAGACCAGGCTTGTAAAATGGATAGGTTTTCGTGGATTTTCCATCCCTTTTTTGCGAAGGTTTAAGCACAAGATAGAGAAAAAATGGGGATGAAGATAGAAAATTCGGTCGGCGATGCATCCCTTTACAAGCCTGTGTCAGACCTCCTAGGTGTAGCTTGTTATAAAAGTACAAACAATTCACAATTACCATCTTATGTGACAAAGTCTATGATCCATAGACTTTGGCACATGGGATGTACTGAAATTTTTTGGGCTTTGTCTTAAAAGGACCAGAAAAAAATCGACAAGATGATCCAATATAAATTATATATTATAAATTATATATTATAAATTATATATTATAAATTATATATTATAAATTATATATTATAAATTATATATTATAAATTATATATTATAAATTATATATTATAAATTATATATTATAAATTATATATTATAAATTATATATTATAAATTATATATTNATGAAGTACAGTCAAAATAGAACTCAATAGACTCTGAAGACTTAAAACGTGTATTAAACCACCAGCCCAACCATAATTTCAATTTATTATAATTTTTACTTTTTAAAAGAAAGAATCAAGAGAAAAAAAATAGACAGGGGTCAACGCGTTGCATCGCCTGATAAGAGTCTTTAATTTATCTGGCTCGTGATTGGATTTAAAACTCATAACAAAAAGTCAAATATATAGTTTAAATATTCGCGACTGAAAATAATTCGGCCGTCAAACTGAATATATAACACAATATACTTTCAAAATTTTTCGCTACGCTCAAATTTTGAAAGTATATCTTGTAATATATTATATAATCCATACTCATTTTTTGACATTTAAAATTCCTCTGTTTTAATCGTCTGATCATAAGGAACTTATTTTCTTAAATCCGCTAAATGGCCCTTGCTTGAACGCGTATTGGCTTGATTGGCTGACAGATAAATACTTTTATTATTTGATGAAGATTGTACTCAATTGCCTTAATTTTCTGACTGTAATGTAAATATCTTAATCAATATTAATCTTCAAAGCTTCAAGGGCGACAAAAATGACAAATATTGCGGCGGAAAGAACCAACTAAGACAAATGTCACAT
>SCLH01001154.1:0-27246 GCA_004367855.1 Oikopleura vanhoeffeni | reverse complement strand
ATAAGTTTGAAAATAGAATTTATAACTGTATCGTGGGTAAACACTGTGTGGTGCGAGGTAATTTAACGGTTGTGTCATTATGTGGACAGGTTTCATATTGGTAAATACTATTAAATAGGTAGAACTTTCAACTTATATAATTATTAGTAGTAATTATTATACAGTTAATATTTTAATATTTGTACTCGCGCAATATAGTTCTTCGCTCTCGTCAAAATAGCGCCTCCAGCTCTCTGACTCTTGATCGCTGTTTTTGTTACATAAATAGCGGTCGAGCGAAATGTCTGGTCAGTTGCCCTCGTCCGTTTATTGAAAGTGGAGAATTTCAACTCTAAAAATGGGTATTCAATTATTGGTCAATCCTCGTTTAAAAAATCAATATCATTTTTGCATCTAAGTGACATTTGCTTAGTTGGTTCTTTCCGCCGCAATCAATCTTGTTCATTTTTGTCGCCCTTGAAGCTTTGAAGAATTAATATTGAAGTTTTCGGGACCGAGAGGAAGACTAAAATTAGTTAAGAAATTCATGCAGGAATGCTTCTTCAACGCGCTTGCAAATCACGAATTGAAGTTTAACCAATTGAATTCACTGACAAGTTTTGGAACTTTTCTTTCAATTATCCCCCCTGCCTTTCTTTTAACTTTTTGCTGCGCGCCATCTATCGGCCCTTTCTGCACTGTGGTTTCCTACTCACATTGTCTCCTGCGAATAAGTAGTTTTACGCGCTTTTCTGACACTATTTTATCCTCTAAACTCATAACTTACACATATAAAAACTACTTTGTTGCAAAATCCAAACCTCCAGTTAATTTCTCGTGCAAACCTGACTACCACTCAGATGCAAGAGTTTATTGGCGAGGAAACTGGAAGTATTCTTTTTTGATTACCTAAAACTTTTGGGCCATAAGTGATCACGATGTTAAAATAGGTCACTGAGATCTTAATTTTCCACATCGAATACTAACCTGTTACTTCATCAAATAATTTGGGTTTGCAGTAGAAGGCCAAAATAGTAAAAGGCCAAAAAATCGATATTTTATATTTTTCTCGCAGTGAAATATTTTTTTTAGAAAAATATGATATTGATGTAAATTTTAGCAGAATTTACAACAAAAAAGTATATTTGACAATTTTTTTTGACGAAAATTTGTCGAGAAAATCTACAAACCGATAATTTTTCTTGAAAAAATATTGTAAGAAACGCAAAATTTGATTGCGAACACGAATATCTGCATTTTACCATTACAAACTTCTTCTTTATTTTCAAAAAATTGGAATATCGGATTTTTTGGCCTTTTTCAATTTTGGCCTTTTACTGCCAACCCAATAATTTGAAAATTTTCCAGCTAACATTATCAAGTTATCAATAGTGTCTATTTTTTGACTGAGCTTTACTCAAAACTGAAGCACGGATCGATAAGTGTCTCAATTATACGGTAACAAACAACCTTGTCAAATTAAGACACCTACATTTAGTTAACTATAATATCTATGATCTATATATAATATCTATATAAGGGAGTATCCGACGGAGGCTGTTTCTCGAGACTCAGAAGTGATAGGAAGCTTATTTTAGTTGCATTGTCATTAACGTGGCTGGTTTGCTTCCGAAAATATATAAAAAAAATTTCGATGTCAAAAAATTTCCAAAATTTTCTATATTTTCCAAGTTTTATTTTCCTTAACCGCACTGTATCTTTTNGTGTTGTGACAAGTTCTTCTCAAATTATTTAATCTACACATCAAATCTTTTTTAATAAAGTTCTATAATTATCGAAAAAAAAGTCGGCGATATTGGGCCCTCCCTTTGTATTCGGAGCCTATATCCTATTCCAACACTCTTGAATCAAGAACGATTTTGTATTGTACAGTATGAATTTGAACAATACGTTGTTCAATACGAACTCGTTTTTGATTCAAAAATGATGGAACTGGATATCGCGGGAATTTTTTCGCCGAAACATTTCGGCGATTGTTTTTTTTTTTTTTTTTAATTCTTTCGCTCACATAAACCCTTGTAAGCACATGTAAAACGGTCCGCAGAGGCAACAGAGCCTTTATACAGGCTCTACGTTGGACGTAGTGTTAAAAAAGCCAAGAGCAGTTGGAATTTCAATTTTTACTGCAGCAAGAAGGCAAAGGGTTATATTTTGCATCCGACATTTTAAATTTTAGAATTGTAATTTTTTGTTCTAAAAAATAAAGTGAGAAAATCATGGCTCAATACATCCCGTGATACAACTTCACAGCTGTCGTCACAAATTTAATGTTATACGGAATCGATGCCCAAGGATCTGAAGTTCTGAACTTCGTGTAAATTTTGTCCGATCAAATCTGGATATCATAAATCGAAAGTTATTTATACAGAAGTTTGAAATTTGAATGAAAAAATGTTTATTTTTCCAAATAAAAGCAGATATTTACACTTCTGTTAGTACTTTCAGGTGGATTTAGTTAGGAATATATATTTTTTTTCAGAGAATACTCAAATTTTTAATTCCACTTTGATTTTATTCAGCATGCGCCAAACACTTTATTAAAAACTGGCGAATCTCACAATCGGATTATATTTCTGGCTTCAAAATAATTCTTTCGGAAGTGAAACATATACGAAAAATCAATCTTCTGCAAAAAATAATTATTTTCTGAGAACCGCATAAAAATTTTTTATAACGTCATAGATGGAAAATTTTAGGATGATTTTTAGGCTATTTTTGGATGGTTTTAGATCACTTGAGCTTATTAATGCTCTGTGCTCACAAAAGTTAAGTTGAATCTTGAGACTAAAGCCACAGAAATTATACTACCTAAACAACGATCTCATTTATGACGTAACAAGCTAAAGTGATGGACCGTACTCATAGACTTTGAGTAATAGTGTAGACTATGAGTCAAAGTGTAGGACTTTTGTATAGACGGTACT
Source organism: Oikopleura vanhoeffeni (assembly GCA_004367855.1). Classification (NCBI taxonomy): domain Eukaryota; kingdom Metazoa; phylum Chordata; class Appendicularia; order Copelata; family Oikopleuridae; genus Oikopleura; species Oikopleura vanhoeffeni. Next base: position 24,322 of record SCLH01001154.1, on the reverse strand, counting down.
TTACGTAACCGATCCGTTCATGTACAATATGTATAAAACGTATAATAATGCGTAATAATGTATAATAAATGTTTACGTCACCACAGGCTGTGGGCCACAGCGTCTACGTAATACGTAGTACGTATACACGATGCGTTAGACGCTGTGGTGGCGTAAACATACCGTTACGTAAAGTACCGTCTATACAAAGGTCTTACACTATGCGTAGGATGCATCACTTCAGCTTGTTACGTCATAAATTAGATCGTTTTTTCGGCTTTAGTCTCAAGATTGAACTTGACTTTTGTGAGCACAGAACCTTTATATAGGCTCAAGTGATCTAAAACCATCCAAAAATAGCCTAAAAATCATTCTAAAATTTTTTCCATTTATAACATTATAAAGAATTTTTTTGCGGTTCTCAGAAAATAATTAATTTTGTTCTTACATAAATGGTTCCGATTTTACAGAAGATTGATTTTGTACGATTTTTGTTTATGTTTTACTTCCGAACAAATTATTTTTGAGCCAGAAATCTAATCCAATTGTGAGATTCGCCAGTTTTTAAAAAAGTGTTTGGTGTCTTAAAGTTTCTGGACTTAAATTTGATCGAAATTCATGGTTCAAGGTTAAATAGTTCTTAAAAATTCGAGAAATCGCAAGCCTTCCCTTTTTCGATCCATCCCCGGGAAGGGAAGGGATCGATTTGCAAAAGGAAGGAAGGGATGGACAGCTAGGGGAAGGGAAGGGAAGAAAGATGGATAAAGTCTGGGGATCGTTCCATTTTCCTAGGCTGGCTTGGTGCATCTTGAATAAAATCAAAGTGGCATTTAAAATTTGAGTATTCCATGAAAAAATTATTTATTATTAAAATTAACTAAAGCAATCAAAAATTGTCCAGGGTGTTACTTAATAACTGAATCTACCTGAAAATACTAACAAAAGTGTAAATATCTACTTTTATTTGGAAAAATAAACATTTTTTCATTCAAATTTCGAACTTCTGTAAAAATAACTTTCGCTTTATGATATCCAGATTGGATCGGACAAAATTTTGACAAAGTTCAGATCCTTGCGCATCGATTCCGTGAAAAAATTCAATTTGTAACGACAGCTGTGAGGTTGAATCACGGTATGTATTGACTCAATACTATTGAGCCTTGATTTTCTCACTTTATTTTTTAGAACAAAAAATTACAATTCTAAAATTTAAAATGTCGGATGCAAAAATATAACCTTTTAACTTCCTGCTGCAGAAGAAATTGAAAGTCCAACTGTTCTTGGGTTTTCCGCGATATCCTGTTCTAACACTCTTGAATCAAAAACGAGTTCGTAAAATACGAATTACAATTTGTAAAATACGTAGTTGTACAAATATATTGAAAAATTCGAAAATAAAATATAGTGTTGTACCAGACAACGCACTCAAGTCTATCCAACGATCGTTTTTCGTAGATGATTTTTCAATAATCGAAAAAAATCTCCACTTTAAAAACCTTCGAAAAACTTCCGAAGGACCGCTGCTCGCTTAGAAAAAACCGTCTTTAAATTTACAGACCAGGGATCGGGATGATGAATAAAAAAATCGTATTGGATTGGATCGAGGAGTGGTGAAATAAAAACTGTATTGGATCGGATCGTATCGAAGGGGGGTACAATTTTAACTGTATTGGATCGGATCGTATCGGAGGGGNGGGGGAAAAAAAAAAAAAAGAGGAAAAAATGGGGAAAATTGGAAAAAATTAAAAATTAAAAATAAAAACCCCCCGCTTTTTTTAAAAAAGCATTAATTTTTTGAAAAAAATTATTAAAAGCTTCCACGGTACACGGCGAAAAGTTAATCGATTCCTCAAACAATAAAAATCCGAAATCAGAAAAATTCGGAAACATTTTTGGTGATCGGATGTCGAATCGTTTTGCGATCTGCCTTCGGCAAGCAAATCCCTGTCCAAAATTTGAAAGATCGTCGGTTCGGAAACGCGAATTGGAAAAAACACCGTGAAATAATCGGATCGGTTCGTGAAAAAACACCGCGATCTGATCGGTTTTGCTCGGACCTGCTCGTAGTTTCCGAGCAGAAATATTTTAGCATCGGACGCCATCCTGCTGAAAAACATGGATTTAAGCCTGAAATGTGACCAGTACTGCCTTAAACTATTTATATTTTTCAATAGTTCATAACTAGAAAGAAACTTTTGATACGGGATTGCGCAAACAACTAATGTTTAAGAAAATGCCGCAAAGTTTTGGCAATTTCAAAGTTCGTCTCTCGTGTAGCGTCAAGATTACAAAGACGAGTTTTAGCTCGTGTCTGATTTAATTTCAAGACCTTGGAAATGGTTTACCATCTCCATGAAAAAAAGTTTAAAGTTAATCAAGAATTCCTATAATTTTTAAAGTTTCAAAAATATTTGGAACTAACAAGAGCTCTCAAAGGTCTATTGCACAGTTATTTAAAATTCACCAAAATCTCTAATGAGCTAAAATTATGTTTTGTTCACCTATTTAATATTATTCACGATTAGCTTATATCGCATTTTTGGCTCTCCAGCGCATAGAAAGGTATTTTTGGGTGGTTGATTGTTTCTATAAAGCTGTTCTATATCTGGGCAATGAGCAAACGTGTTTTTTATCCTCTACTATAAATATTTTAATTAAAGGTAGCAAAAGCTCCATGGCACGATTAAGTTCCCAAACAAAGTGAAAAATTCGCACAAATTTAACATCGTATCATAAGGTTTGTGATGTTTCAAATCAGATTGTTTCACTTAAAGTTGATTATTTAAGAACTTCAAAGTGATTCGATAATTGCGTAGGTTAGTTCTTTTTTCGAAAAGCCCTGTAGACTAACACCGAAAATTGTCAGGTAATTTTGAAGAAGCCATATTCAAAGCAAAATATATTGTTTAATCTTTCCATTAATCATTTTTGTTCTGACGTTCTCAATTTTCCCAATGAATTGCGTTAGTGTTAAGTAATTATTTAATGTAACTTTCCACCGTAGTAAATAAGTCAAAATATAAACTAAATACTATCAAAGTTTAAGTCTAATCTTAAGCTGGGATGAAGAACAATAAAATTGCTAGCATAGCATTTTCTATTCCGGATAAGGCGCTCAAAGTTGTACCACAAAAGTGCTTTGGAGCCTCCAAGGGTTAATATTTATTTGAAGGAAAAAAACTGCTAGACAGTATGCTCGCTGCAGAAATTGAGAAAAAAGGCATCGACAATTAAATAAGATTTGCCAAGTCTGAAAAGAAGATATTCTTAATCCAAATGCAAAACGATAAGTAGGAAAATAAGTCAACAGACGATATATGGTCATTATGCATAACGACTCTGTTAAAATTTAAATGGTGAAACTATTGCTCTCAGGTTCAGACCAGCGATTTTTATTATTGCTAGTGCTCGGTACAAAGGTAATAACTAGCAAGTTCATGTCGGAGATATTTTGTGGTAGTTTTAAGTGATTTCTCTGTATTTTAACAAAAAACGGCTCAAAAATATAAATTAAATCGGGTCCATGAACTTCCGAGCAGACCCGATCAGTGTTCTAATTTAAACGAACTTAGATGCCGAATGCTTTTGCAATCGAATATTTTATGGCTTTCAAAATTATTTTAATATTTACATCAATAATTTTCTACGCACTGGAAGAATGTTAAACAACTCGGGATCCAATCAAATCCGGATCCGACCAATTTTCAACTTCAATCCGATCGCGTCCGGTCTCGACCTAAGTGAAATTTCAATCCACATCGACGCGATCGATACAGATCCGTTTTGAAACACTGCTCTCTCTGTATACACATAAGATCGTGTTAAATCGAATTCAGAAAAATACCACTTCAAAAAACTATTGCAGATGACCGCTAAACATTTACATATAATCTTCATAAAACGAGACCCTGTCAAATGATGCTAGATGCAGCCCGATTCGTTTCCGAAAAGAAAATTTACAACAATTTTAATAATGAGTCTAAGAAATTACCCATTGATTTCACTTCATTTCGATCAAATAACATTAGTTTACTTTCAGCGCTTATTTGTTCTTGAATTTATTTATTATAAAATTAAAAATTTTGCATCATTTTGAATAAGAAAGAAAGAGTTTTAATCAAACTTTGATAATAACTTTAATGACGAAATAGTACATGTAAATGACAGAGAGTTTCAACCATGCTAAATTTCCAATAGCATCATCTATGTATATGAATCCAAAACTGGGCGGCATATAAAAGCATATTTTCACTTTTATCAATTATTAATTAAAGGAAGAAGTTGAAATGAAAAGTAAAATAGCTCACAACTTTAATTTCAAAAGCTATATCGAAAATTTGCATTTGCGTGAATTTTATCATTACGTCACACAAAGATGAATCCAGTGATTTCAGTGGACAATTGTGACGTTAGTAAATTTCGACGCATAGGCAGGAATTTTCAAATAAAGTCAGGCGTCGAGGTTGTTAACTTATTTGAATTTTATCTGCCATAAAGTCTTCGACTCAAAAGTGAACGTATTCACAATTGAAAAATTTGAAGCTGCCACGTGGGATAAAATGGTGTACAGAGAAAAGTACATAATCGTTCGAACCAATATAATTTTTCGTTTTGTCATGAGGATGGAACACAAAATCCGAAGAAGAGAATATAGTGTGGTGTATGACGGATTTAGATGGGTGAGTGTAAAGGTCGCCTGTCGCCATCGGGAGTTTATTTCCAGTCTAGTACATTCTCAGGTTTTGTTGTGTCAAGTCTCCTTTAAAAAGAATATATTTGAGAAAAATAGTGGACTCAAAAAATCGGAAGGTCGCACTTTGGCTGGCCAATCAAAGACTTACTTTGAAAATGATTTGATTCATCAATTTAAATTCTGCGTGAGTTTTAAGAGGTAAAAGATGATTGTAAGCCAACATATTGTTGAACCCTGTAAAGCTCACATCACAAGGATGACGAAACCTTCCTTATACTTATTTTATGAAGTGGCTGATTTCACTATAACCCAAATTAGTTTGTCGACATGTTGTGTACGTGTGGCATTCGGCATGGGATTGATCACAACATTGAAGGTTTGGTCTTTTAAAACTCTGTTGCGATCATCGTTTTTAAAACGATCCTTAATCAGTTCAAAAATTATTTACTTCAAACATGACTATATTACTGAATATTAACTTATCTATAAGTAAATTAGAAAAGCGGTCTATGTATGAAAATTTTCAATTCTAAGTAAAAACGACTTAGCAATAAACGAGGGTTCATATTTTGAAAAACATTTTGTCAAGCAAGGAGCATTCATAGCTTTGACTCCAATATGGCGGAGAAATTTTTATAAGATTTGAACCAGTTTTTTCAGCATTTATAAATCGAATGAACTGAAAAGTATTTTCAACATCGAATTTATTTATATGATATTAGAAAAACGGCTACGCCAACGTGAGCTTCGCATAAACACGTTTTCTAACCTAGAAGAAGGTTCCCTCATTTTGATACAGTCGACTTAATTATCAAAAGTAATTAATCTCATGTTAAAAAATTATATGGACTTAAGATAATTTGAGCATAATTCGACCAAAAAGGATTTCTCACTGAATTTGTTAATTACTCTTTCACTTACATAAACAACGTGCGCCAGGAAGTTTTATCCGTCATTTATCAGAATTTCGATTTAAATATATTTATTTATTGATAAGACTCACAAATATGCAATCTCTAGTTTAATCTAATGTACTTTGATTATATTTTGTTGAAAGATATGCATTATACCGATCTGAAAATCTTTTGCAGTCGTGGTAACACATAGCCTAAATTACAATCAGTCTGTCTGACAGAAATCCGAATTGGATCAAGTCTAACTGCCAAGATAACCGGATAATAATTTTGGAGTTTTGGTTTCGCATTTCCCAACCTACTCTAAATCAGCATATACATTATTTGTAATATCCACCCTAATTATTGAAGCCTATTAAAGAATAAGAAAACTTTAAGGGTATGGTGGTCTGATTTGACATATTCCGATTAAGACATTAGCCAAACAAGGCTTCAACGGGTTTGTATTCCAATAAGCCAGTTTGTACAAACTAGTCTTCAACTTGCGAAAACAATATGAAACACTTTATGCTATGACTCAACTCTTTACGAAATAGCAAATTGATTTGTGCATTTTTTTATGACGAAACAACCGCAGAAAAGTGTAGGAACCACCATATCCTTTAAGAACGTTTCTGATTCTTGCTTTGAACGACTGAGGTTTTTAGCTCAGACGGAAACACTTCAAATGCTATAATGTGATGATATCGACAAAGAATTCTATCGTGGAAGGTCATAGAAGAAAGCTCTACCTTATGAGAAAAGAATGCATTAAGATTGTGTCCAGTTTATGTAAAAATAAAATTAGAACACAAGACAGACCATACCTCTTTTATACTATCGTTAGGGGTTGTATCAAATAACAAATTGGTTGTTTTGGGATAAATCAAATATCGGATGTACGGAATATAAAGTTGATGTGAGTTTTATAGAACAGGCGCTGATTACATGCAAAAAAATAAAAAAAGGGTTATTTTGTCAATTTTAAAGAACAAAAATTGCAAAAAAAATATGTTGCCTGAAATTTTTTTATTCGACAGCGTAAAATTTCATGCAGAAGTCTAATTTGTCAATTGGGAAATTTCATTGTGGTAATGCAAGCTAATATGAATTACGGTAGATAATCTTTAGCAAATCTAAGGAAGTAAGATAGTATTTTTAGGCGCAGAAATATTTGGAATTTGTTCCTTAAATTTTTTTCTTTCTATCTGATGGAGGAATTAAAAATGACATTATTGAAAAATGTTTTTTAATTTAATTTTGAAATGTTTTTCTCTTTAACAAGCATGTTACGCTAGTCGCGAGGTTTCAAAATATTTGCAAATATTTTGGAAGTTGAGAACAGGCGTCAAATATCACGTTTTACACGCCTTTTCAAAAAAATATTATATATGTTTTCAATGATATACACAAGTTAACGCGACGAGAATAATAATCACATTTAATTTGTACGTTGCGTCCAAGTTTTTCCAGCGTGGTGTTTCAAACATCAACCAAATGGCAGGTTATTTTGAAAACATCACGCTGAAAACACTGGACCCCAACGTTAACAAAATGAAAGTGAATATGAGCCTCGTCCGTAACTTTTATATTTATATATTGATATATAATTGAATAAATTTTTGTGAAAACGTGTAAAACAGTGATTTTGACCAGCTGTGTCCTAACTTTTCACAATTATTTTGCAAATTTGGGATAGCCTCGCGACAAGCGCGAACATGCTTGTGTAAAAACAATTCAAAAACTTAATTAAATTTTTTTTTCGAAGGCTTGCATTACGACAGATGAGTAATTTGAATCAATAGGACTATGATTGAAATATTGCTGTCTAATTAAATGTTGTCAGGAACTATTTTTTTGCCAATTTTTTTTTAATTTACAAATATCCGTTTTTTTTTTTTTAAGCATGTATTACAGCGCTGTGTCTATAAACTCACTCAATTGATATCCGTACATCCATATTTGTTTATTGCAAAAGGACTTATTTGTTATTTCGATACGAACCTACGATAAGTATAAGGTGGTACTTGCTTTTGGTTTTTAATTTTGTTTTTCACTTAATCTGGGCACACACCTGATCCGCATTTTTCTTCCCATGAAGGTAGAGTTTCCTTTGCTTTTTTAGCAATCGATCTTGGTGTATCATCAAATTTATAGCATTTTGAAATGTTTCGGTCTGATCGAAACAGTCGTCAAAACAAGAATAAGAAACTTAAGGGTATGGTGGTTTTCCACATTTTTCTGCGGTTGTTTTTTTTCGTCCCCTCAAAAAAATAAAAATGCACAAGTCAATTGTTATTTTCGAACGCATGAAAACCCAAATGAAACAAAAAATTTCGAAAATTTTGGCGTTTTTTTCAATTTTTTGTTCTAAGTTTTTTTTCTCAAATGATTTCAATAAAACATTTATGGTATTGACCACAAACTTCGATATTGGTTAGACGTCGATCCAACTTTTCTCTCCAGTGTTTTCTCAGTTCTTTTGATCTATTTCGAGATAAATGAAGCATTTTTTTCGAATTGTTTTCAGGGACTTGAAAATTGATATTTTTGTTTGGGGTGAAATTTACAAAAAACTCTGCGTATGAACTCTGTTGTTTTGAGCTAGCTTTTGTACAAAAATTTGAGTGATTTCAAAATTGACCAAGGAGGAGATAGTTTTCCAATCGAAAAGTCACAAACTGGTATTTTGGACGTTTTTTGCATATCATCAAATAAATATAGCACGATTGACCAAAAGCGCTAACTATGAAGGTTGCATACTATATACGAGTTAATGGTTAGAACTTGTATGAACCGGACAAAGATTCTGATTGCTGGAAAGGCAAAAGAAACTACCTATGAAAAATCGATTAGGGTGTGACCAGATTAATGTAAAAATAAATATTAAAACACAAAGCAGTACCACCTCTTATACTATCTTTAAGGTTGTGATGAAATAACAATCGTGCGTTTTGGCATAAACAACTATGTGGATGTACGGATTATAACAGTTGATCGTGAGTTTATATAACAGGCGGCTGTATACAGCTACAAACTTGAGAAAAACGGATATTTTGGTAAAATTTTTAAATTAAAAGAAAATGGCAAAAGAAAAATATGTTCCTGACAAATTTTATTCATCGTGTGGTAATCAAGTTAATATGAATTACGGCTTGATGTCTTTTTAGCAAATCTAGGAAGTGATAGTATTTCTGCAGGCGCAGAAATATTGTGAACTTATTTTCTAAAATTTTTGTTCTTCATTTTAATTGGAGGAATTAAATAAGTTTTTGTCTATTTTTGCAACGGAATTGTCGTTATTCAAATTTCCGGAAAAATGTTTCATATCTGGATGCCAAATTTTGTGTTTTAAACGGTTTAGAACTTTAAAACAAGTATTTTTAGAGTAATTTATAATTTCAGAAAGATGAAAAAAGTTTTTGAGCGAAGATTTGCAATGCCGAACGCTCTTGTGTCAAAGACAATGTTTTCCGATGCTGATTTATTATTTAGCTAAAAGTAATTGAATTTTTGCTACACCCAATCTGAAACCACTCTTAAGCATTCTTAATGACCTTTTGTGAATCAAGGATGTGCGGGCTGAAAATCGGCCCATGAGTGGCTAGGAGGGTCCTTAGGAGGGTTAGGATTGGTCTTCAACCGCACTCCTAGATTCACAAAAGGCCGTTCAAGAGGATTAGCTTTGATGTTATTGCATTCGGCTATAATTTTTGGACTTCATCGTTATTTTCGTATGATTATACTTTAATTGGTAAAATACTAACTTAATTGTCATGAAAAATACATTTCGACACATCAGAATATTGGCTATGCAAGGCCTCTACTTTCGCGTTCGATTAATGTGTTTGACAAATGAGACGGACCAATGAACGGATATCATCACAAGTAGTCCAATAAGACGCTTTGAAAATATAGTTTAATCACGAAGAGCGAAAGTAGATCCCTAGTTAGTGATCCTCTTTATTAGATATATTCTGCTCCTTTTTAGTTTTGGAACTTGGCGAGAAATGCAGATAGAAGTAAATCGCATTTTTCACAAGTGTCCCAACTTAATCTCCTGTATTATATTTCTGATTTTTTGTTGGGATAAAAAAATATTCCCATGGTCCATAGTGTCCTTCTCAACACTTTGCTTAAAGTTGGGCTCCATACTGGAAAACACTGAGTTCTACCAGCAGGGCCAAATTTTAAGGAATTTCAACGATTTCTCTGAATTTTGACTCGGGGCTCAGAAACGGCTCAGAATAAAAAAAAACGAGTATCAAATTTTGAAAAGCTAATTTGCAAGCTAAACACCTCTCTATTAAGCCAAGGGTAGAGTTTCTAGAAAGCCGTTCTATAAAAAAAAACGTATTTTTTGCGATTTTCAATTTTGAGCTGATTTTCACAAAACGCGCAGACACCTTTTTTTTTCATTTGATTGAATTGCAGAATATTTCTTTTACTTTTTTTAATAAATTTGAGTTAAAAACTTATTTTGCTATATCAACGTTTCCATTCATTACATTCTCAAGGTTTTTTATCTATTTTCTATCATAGATAGTTTTTATTCGAACCGTTCGCTAAGCAGCATCTTTCAGTTATGACAGAAATAGATTGAACACAAAAATGAAAGTAGATTTTATTTGCCGCTACCAGATACAAATATTTAGCGAACATTACATTCTTAAATTTTGTGAAGGTTAGTCGCGAACTCAGTAATCGAGCATCAGAGAACTACGTATTATAGTGATTAATGTATAGAATTCGGTCGGAATTATAAAGATACATGTACATACATTTAAAATAACATAAAAGTATTTTACGACGCGTTTCGGTTTAATTCATTTTCATGTAAAGAATACAGTTAAAAACCAACATTTTGAGCCTTCGGAAGTCTAGAGTAATCGAAAAAAAAGGAAATTTAAATTGAGTGAGCGGCAGATTTACTTTAACTTAGACTGTTGTTATTTCAGCAAGAGGAAGTTAATTTGGGGTATTAGAAGAACTTATATTGGAACTTATATGAATATATGGACTGAAATTAATTTAAAAAAAAATTCATTTTTAGAAAATAGCAAAACACTTAAGTTTCTTGGGACAGTTTTAGATATGGCTCATGGTTTCTGAAAAGTAGGCCTTCAGTTATCCTGGAAAATGATTTTTTAAGTTTTTGCTAAATTTTAAACATGATCGAAAATTGTCTTTTAATTTGAGACGTTGCCATGGTTTCAGTTGACTAGATTTTGCATCCGTAAGATTGTGTCGTTCTTTTGATTTAAAAACCGTAACATACAAATGTCATACATATGTATACTCTATGAGTCTCATGATGTATGACATGTTTATCATATAGAGGAGTCTGTATAGAGGATCGGCTAACTGGATTTGAATCGTATTGGAATCATTGGATCGGATGATAGTATCGTTTTGTCGATAGAATCCGATCCAAATTGATTAAAATTTGGGCATTTTGTTATATTGTTAAATGTGTTGACATGAAATATCGAGAAATATCTTAATTTTCATAAAATTTTTTAGGGTTATATAAGATCGTTAAACGAGACTGAAGACGCTCGTTCATTTTATGATGTTGTATGAGAAATTGAAATTTCGACCAATTAAAAGCCTCAAATGGAAAAATTCTGGCAGGCGAGATTCGCTTATTTTTTGAATAAAGCTAAAGGCCGAGATTTCAGCCGATTTATTAACAAAATTAAGGAGGCGTTTGCTCACATGAAGTTGAGCCCGCGGCCTACCCTTGGTTTAAACTTTTAATAATTATTTAACCTGCAATTTTCAAACAAGCCGCGTCGTATTTGTTAACACAGGAAAACACCTAATCAGTCCATCCTTACGTTAGGATGGAATCTCAGATTAAGACCCTCAGATTTTGGTCGGTTCTAGAACCGAAGGTGTTTAGTTAAAAGTTTCTACTATTGTGATACATCTATACACATCGATCTAACATGAAACTGATATTTATTTTAATGATATTTTTCAAAAGTGACTTTCTGCGCAACAAGTGACAACTAATTCAAATCAAATCTTATTGAACATGACAAATTAAATCGTATATTTACCGATAGATTATCGAAAAAATTTTATTGTATTGGAATGGATCGGTAGCCGATAAAAACGACTTCATCGTTAAAATCCCCCCCTCCGATCATCCGATCCAATACAGTTAAACTGTTCCGCTCCCCCGATACGATACCATAAGTAAATTTACCCTCCGATGATCCGACCAATACAGTTAAATTTTACCCCCTTCTGATACGATCCGAGCCATACAGTGAAATTTTACCCCCTTCGATACGATCGATCAATACAGTTAAAATTTACCGCCCTTCGGATACGTTCCGACCATAACGTTTTTATTTCCCCTCTGATCCCGATCCGATTCCATATAGATTTTTTTATTTATCATGCAGATCCCTGGTTCTGTATATTTAAAGACGGTTTTCTCTAAGCGAGCAGCAAGTCCTTCGGAATTTTTCGAAGGTTTTTAAAAGTGGAGATTTTCGATATTGAAAATCATCTTCGAAAAACGATCGTTGGATAGACTTGGGTGCCGTGTCTTGGTACAACACATAGTTTAATTTTCGAATTTTTCAATATATTAATATATTTGTACAATACATATTTTGTCGTATGTTTACAACTTGGTAATTCGTTATTATACGACTCGTTTTTGTTCAAGAGTGTTTGGAAAGTAAATGCGGGAATTTTTTCGCAAAGAAATTTCGGCGATATGGCAATTAAGCGATAATCCTCCTTTGTATTTGGCGGTCTATATCAATTCCCAGAAGCTCTTGAATTAAAACGATTTTTGTATTGTAACATATCCCTATTCAACTTTTGTGAAATCTGCGGCTGATTAGGAAGCGTAGTGTGGTTTGAATAGTAGGGCCGGGAATATTCACAAAAGTGTGAAGTAGTGGGATTGTATTTCGGCGATTTAATTTTTTTTTCACTTATTCAAAATGACGGCTAAACTTTTTTGATAATTAATTTTTTTCTCACACAAACCTTGTATGCCATCAAAAGTTCCGCAATGCAACAGAGCCTATATCTAATTACGAGGAAGTAGATCAAAATTGCCTAGGTTAAAATACAAACTCAGGCCAATTGTGTGTTCAATTCAGGGAATTTGATTGGTTGGTTGGCCGCTCCACTCTCGTTTATTTGGTTTGTATTTTACTGTAATTTTCACATTGTAATTGGTTTGTAATTTTTACCTAGCATTTTTGATCACCTTCCTCGGAATAGGATATAGGCTCTTAATTCGAAGTAGTTGTTAAAAAACCCAAGAACGTTGACTTTCAATGTTTCTGCAGCAGCAGAAGAAATTGAAAGTCCAACTGTTCTTGGGTTTTCCGCGATATCCTGTTCTAACACTCTTGAATCAAAAACGAGTTCGTAAAATACGAATTACAATTTGTAAAATACGTAGTTGTACAAATATATTGAAAAATTCGAAAATAAAATATAGTGTTGTACCAGACAACGCACTCAAGTCTATCCAACGATCGTTTTTCGTAGATGATTTTTCAATAATCGAAAAAAATCTCCACTTTAAAAACCTTCGAAAAACTTCCGAAGGACCGCTGCTCGCTTAGAAAAAACCGTCTTTAAATTTACAGACCAGGGATCGGGATGATGAATAAAAAAATCGTATTGGATTGGATCGAGGAGTGGTGAAATAAAAACTGTATTGGATCGGATCGTATCGAAGGGGGGTACAATTTTAACTGTATTGGATCGGATCGTATCGGAGGGGGTAAAACTTTAACTGTATTGGATCGGATCGTATCGGAGGGAGCGAAAATTTTAACTGTATTGGATCGGATCGTATCGGAGGGGAGAAAATTTCAACTGTATTGTATCGGATCGTATCGGTACCGATCCGATCCAATACGATTTTTTCGATGACTATATCGGTAAATATACGATTTAATTTGTCATGTAAAATAAGATTTTTAATTGAATTAGTTGTCACGTTGTTGCGCGGAAGGTCACTTTGAAAAATATCATAAAAATAAATATATTTCATGTTAGATCCGATGTGTATAAGAAGGTGACCACAATATAGAAATTTTAACTAAACACCTCTCAGTTAGAACGACAGATCTGAGGGTCTTTAATCTGAGATTCCATCCTGAACGTAAGGATGGACTGATTAGGTGTTTTCCTGTGTTAACAAATACGACGGTGTTTGGAAAATTGCAGGTTAAATAATTATTAAACGTTTTCAAACAAGGGTAGGCCGCGGTGCTCAATTTCATGCTGAGCCAAAACGCCCCTTTAATTATGTTAAAATCGGCTTAAATTTCGGCTGTAAGCTTTATATAAAAAATAAGTAAATTTGAGCCGTGCCAGAATTTTTCATTTTGAGGCTTTTAATTGGTCGAAATTGAATTTTTATATCAACAATGTTGATTCAACATCATATAAATAGAACGAGCGTCTTCGTCTCGTTTAGACGATCTTATATAACCCTAAAAATTCTTTGAATATTAAGTTTTGGTCCGTTTTCTTCATCAAATAAGATTTTTTTCAATATTTTCATGTCAACAATTTAAATAATAACAAAATGCCAAATTTTAATCATATTTGAATCGGATCGATCCGAACAAAGACGATCGATCCAATCCGATCACAATGATTCCAATCGATCCAATCCAGTTTAGCCGATCCCTGATACAGACTCCTCATACAATGATACAAATGTCATACATCCATGAGGCTCATAGATGTACATATGTATTACATTTTTATGTTATGGTTTTCAATCAAAAGAACGACAAATCTTACGGGATGCAAAATCTATTCAACTGAAACCACGGCAAGTCTCAAAATTAAAAATTGACAATTTTCGGATTCATTTTAAAATTTTAGCAAAAAACTTTAAAATCATTTTGCCAGAGATAACTGAAGCCTACTTTATCAGAAACCATGAGGCATATCTAAACTGCCAAAAGAAACTTAAGGTTTGCTATTTTCTAAAATGAATTTTTTTTAAATTAATTTCAGTCCATATAGTTCATATAAGTCCATATAAGTTCTTGCTAATACTCAAATTAACTTCCCTTGCTAAATAACAACAGTCTAAGTATAAGTAAATCTGCCGCTCACTCAATTTAATTTCCTTTTTTCGATTACTCTAGACTTCCGAAGGCTCAAATGTTGGTTTTTAACTGTATTCTTTACATTGAAAATGAATAAACCGAAACGCGTCGTAAATACTTTATTTATTTTAAAATTTTTATGTATCTTTATAATTTCAGACGATTCTATCACTTAATCGAGCTATAACTACGTAGTTCTTCTGATGCTCGATTACTTAGTTTCGCGACTAATGCACCTTTCAAAAAATTCATAAATGTAATTTCGCTAAATATTGTAATCTGAGTTCGCGGCAAAAAAAATCTACTTTTGATTTTTGTTCATCTATTTCTGTCATAACTGAAAATGGCTGCTTAGCCGAAACGTCGAATAAAAACTATCTATGATAGAAAATATATAAAAAAAAATTGGGAATGATAATAAATCTAAACGTTGATATACCAAAATAAGTTTTATAAACTGAAATTTATTAAAAAAAGTAGAAGAAATGTTTCTGCAATTCATATCAAATTAAACAAAATTGTGTCGGGCCGTTTTTGGGAAAATCAAGCTCAAAATTTGAAAATCGCAAAAAATTACGGTTTTTTTAGAACGGTGTTCTAGAACTCTACCTTTGATTAATAGCAGAGGGTGTTAAGGCTTCAAATTAGTCTTTTCAAAATTTTTAAAACTCATTTTTTTTTATTCTGAGCCCCGAATCGGGGTCCCCGATTCAAAATTCAAGAAATCGTTGAGTACTTCCTTAAAATTTGGGCCCTGTGTAGTAAACTCAGTGTGTTTTCCAGTAATGGAGCCCAAATTTTAAGCAAAGTGTGAAAGGAGGATATGGACCATGAATATTTTTTTTATCCCCCAACAAAAAATCAGAATATAGGTACAGGAGATTAAGTTGGGACACGTTGTGGAAAAATGCGATTTTACTCTATCTGCATTTTCTCGCCAAGTTTCAAACTAAAACAGAAGCAGAATATATCTAATAAGAGGATCCTAACTAGGGATCTACTTTCGCCTTCGTGATTAAACTTATTTTCAAAGCTCTTATTGGACTACGTTTGATATCCGTCTCATTGGTCCGTCTCATTGGTCAAAAATTAATCGAACGCGAAAGTTGAGGCCTTGCATGCCAATATTTGATGTGTCGAAATTTATTTCATGGACATATTAAGTAGTATTTTACAATAAAGTGATAAATATACAGAAAATAAACATTGAAAGTCCAAAAGTTTTAGCCGAATTGCAATAAGCATCAAAGCATATCCCTTTAACGACCTTTTGTGAATCTAGGATGTGCGGGTTGAAGGAGCCAATCCTAACCCTCCTAAGACCCTTCCTAGCCACTCATGGGGCCGATTTTCAGCCCGCACATCCTTGATTCACAAAAGGTCATTAAAGGGATATGCTTAAGAGTGAGTTTCAGATTGGGTGTTAGCCAAAAAATTCAATTACTTTTAGCTAAAATTAATTAAATAGCATTTCGGAAAACATTTGGTCTTTTTGACAACAAAGTTCAGCATTGCCAAATTTCGCCTCAAAACCTTTTTTTTCGATCTTTTGAATATTATAAAATTACTCTAAAAATAACTTTTTTAAAAGTTCTAAAACCGTTTAAAAAACAAAATTTGGCGATTCCAGATTATGAAACTTTATCGGAAATTGAAATATACGATCAATTCCGTTGCAAAAATAGACAAAACTTCATTTTTGAATTCCTCCAATCAAAATGAAGAACAAAAAATTTTAGAAAATAATTTCAAATATTTCTGCGCCTGAGAAATACTATCCACTTCCTCAGATTTGCTAAAAAGACATCAAGCCGGTAATTCATATTAGACTTGCATTACCACGATGAATAAAATTTGTCAGGAACATATTTTTCTTGCCATTTTTTTTAATTTAAAAATTTACAAAATATCCGTTTTTCAATTTTGTAGCATGTATACAGCCGCCTGTGTATATAAACTCACATCAACTGTTATATCCGTACATCCGATATTTGGTTTATCGCCAAAACGACGATTTGTTATTTCGATACAACCTACGATAGTATAAGAGGTGGTACTGCTTTTGGTTTGTAATTTTATTTTTACATTAATCTGGTCACACCCTAATCCGGATTTTTTCATAAGGTAGAGTTTCTTTGCCTTTCCAGCAATCAGAATCTTTGTCGGTATCATCACAAATTCTAACATAAGCTGTATAATTAGTATGCGAAACTTCATAGTAGCGCTTTTGTCAATCAGTGCTATATTTATTCTTGAATATGCAAAAAAACTGTCCAAAATACCAGTTTTTGGACTTTTTCATTGGAAAATCTATCTCCTCCTTGGTTAAATTTTAAAATTCACTCAAAGTTTTTGTAAAAGCTAGCTCAAAACAAACAGAAGCTTCATACGAGAGTTTTTGTTAAATTTCGACCCCAAACAAAAAATATCAATTTTTCAAGGTCCCTTGAAAACAATTCCGAAAAAAATGGGCTTCGATTTTTTCGAAAGTAGGCTCAAAAGAAAGCTGAGAAAACACTGAAGAGAAAGTTGGATTACGTCAACCCAATATTTCGAAGTTTGAGTGGTCAAATTGACATAAACCTTTTTTTTGAACATCATTTTGAGAAAAAAACTTTGAAAAAAAATCGAAAAAAACGCAAAATTTTCGAAAATTTTTTGTTGTCATTTGGGTTGTTTTATGCGTTCAAAAGATAAACAATTGATTTGGTGCATTTTTATGACGAAACAACCGCAGAAAATGTAGGAACCACCATACCCTTAAGTTTCTGATTCTTGTTTTGACGACTGTTTTCGATCAGACCGAAACATTCAAATGCTATAAATGTGATGATACCGCCAAAGATTCCGATTGCTAAAAAGGCAAAGAAACTCTAGCTTATGAAGAAAAATGCGGATCAGGGTGTGCCCAGATTAATGTAAAAACAAAATTACAAACCAAAAGCAGTACCACCTCTTATACTATCGTTAGAGGTTGTATCGAAATAACAAATCGTCCTTTTGGCAATAAACCAAATATGGGATGTACGGATATCAATTGATGTGAGTTTATAGACACAGGCGGCTGTATACATGCTTAAAAATAAAAAACCGGATATTTTGTAAATTAAAAAAAAAATTGCAAAAAAAATATGTTCCTGACAAATTTAATTTTAGACAGCTATATTTCAATCAGAGTCTATCCGATTCAAAGTAATTCATCGTGGTAATGCAAGCGTTCGGAAAAAATTTTTTAAAATTGTTTTTGATTTGTTTTTTTTACACAAGCATGTTCGCGCTTTGTCGCGAGGCTATCCAATATTTGCCAAAATATTTGAAAAGTGAGGACACAGCTGTCAAAATCACGTTTTACACGTTTTCACAAAAAATTATCAATTTATTTTATCAATATATAAATATAAAAGTTACGCGACGAGGACTCATATTCACTTTCATTTTGTTACGTTGGGTCCATGTGTTTTCAGCGTGATGTTTTCAAATCAACCTGTCCATTTGGTTGATTTTGAAACACCACGCTGAAAAACTTGGACGCAACGTAACAAATAAAGTGATTATAGAGTTTCGTCGCGTAACTTGTATATATGAAATACATATATTAATAAATTTTTTTGAAAGCGTGTAAAACGTGATTTTGACAGCTGTCTCAACTTTCCAAAATATTTGCAAATATTTGAAACTCGCGACTAAGCGTGAACATGCTTGTGTAAAGAAAAACAATTCAAATAAATTAAAAACATTTTTCCAAAAATGTCATTTTTAATTCCTCCACTCAGGATAGAAAACGAAAAAAAATTTAGAAAAAAATTCCAAATATTTCTGCGCCTGAAAAATACTATCTACTTCCTTAGATTTGCTAAAAAGATATCTAGCGGCTAGATTCTAGCCGGTTATTCATATTAGGCTTGCATTACCACAATGAATTTCAATTTGCATCAAATAGACTCTGATTGAAATTTAGCTGTCGAGAATAAAATTTGTCAGGAACATATTTTTTTTGCAATTTTTTTTCTTTAAAAAATTGACAAAATAACCCTTTTTTTATTTTTTTGCATGTATCAGCCGCCTGTGTCTATAAACTCACATCAACTGTTATATCCGTACATCCGATATTTGGTTTATCGCCAAAACAACAATTTGTTATTTGGATACAACCCCTAACGATAGTATAAAAGGTGGTACTGCTTTGTGTTTGTAATTTTATTTTTACATAAAGCTGGACACAATCTTATATGCATTTTTCTTCATAAGGTAGAGTTTCTTTGACCTTCCAGCGATCAGAATCTTTGTCGATATCATCACATTTATAGCATTTGAATGTTTCGGTCTGAGCGAAAACAGTCGTCAAAGCAAGAATCAGAAACGTCTTAAGGGTATGGTGGTTCCTACATTTTCTGCGGTTGTTTCGTCATAAAAATGCACGAAATCAATTTGCTTATGTTCGAAAGAGTGTGGTCATAGATAAAAGTGTTTGCATATTTTTTCGCAAGTTGAAGACTAGTTTTACAAAATGGCTTATCTGAATAATAACCTTGAAGCCTTGTTTGGCTAATGTTTAATCGGGAATATGTCAAATCAGGAACCACCATACCCTTAATAGTTTCTTTATTTTTAATAGGCTTTCAATATAAGGGATATTACAAATATATGTATATGGATTTAGAGTAGGGTGGGAAATGCGAAACCAAACTCCAAAATTTTTATTCGGTTATCTTTGGCAGTTAGACTTGATCCAATTCGGTTATTTCTGTCAGACAGACTGATTGTAATTTGGCTATGTGTTACACGACTGCAAAAAGATTTTCAGACTCGTATAATGCATGTCTTTCAGACAAAATATAATCAAAGTCACATTAGATTAAAACTAAGTTGCATATTTTTGTGAGTTTATTTATCAAAATAAATATAATTTAAATGATAAATCTGATAAATGAGGATAAAACTTCCTGGCGCACGTTGTTATTATGTAAGTGAAGAGTAATTAAACAAATTCATGTGAGAAATCTTTTTTGGTCAATTTATGCGTCAAAATTATCTTAAAGTCCATTAATTTTTTAAATAGATTAATATTTACTTTTTGATAATTAAGTCGACTTATCAAATGAGGGAACTTTTTAGCGTTAGTAAAACGTTTTATAGCGAGCTCACTTGGTCGGTAGGCCGATTTTTTTAATATCATATAAATAAATTCGCTGTGAAATACTTTTTAGTTCATTCGATTTATAAATGCTGAAAAGAAACTGGTTCAAAATCTTATAAAAATTTTCCGCAATATTGGAAGTCAAGCTATGAAATGCTTCCTTGCTTGACAAATGTTTTTCGAAATATGAACACCTCTTATTATATGCTGAAGTCGTTTTGTTATTTAGATAATTTGAAAATTTTTCATAACATAGTCCCGCTTTTTCTAATTTACTTATAAGATAAGTTAAATATTCAGTAATTATATCATGTTGAAGTTAAATAATTTTTGAATCTGTTAAGGATCGTTTTAAAAACATGATCAGCAACAGCAGTTTTAAAAAGACCAAAAACCTTCAATTTGTGATCAATCCCATTGCCGAAATGCCACTTACACAACCAATGTCGACAAACTAAATTTGGGTAGTGAAAAATAGCCACTTCCATAAACATAGTATAAAGGGAAGGTTCGTCATCCGTTGTGATGCTGAGCTTATACAGGGTCAAAAATTGTTGGCTTACAATCATCTTTTACCCTTAAAACTCACGCAGAATTTTAAATTTAATGAATCAATCATTTTTCAAAGTTAGTCTTTGATTGGCCAGCCAAAGTGACCTCCGATTTTTTGAGTCAACTATTTTTTTTCAAATATATTTTTTTTAAAAGGAGTGAACACAAAAACCGTGAGAATGTACTAGACTGGAAAATAACTGTCCCCGATTGGCCGACAGGCGGCCTTTACACTCACCCATCGCTGAAATCCGTATCCTACACCACACTGATATCTCTTTCTTCGGATTTTGTGTTCACTCCCTCTGAACAAAACGAAAAATTTATTTGGTCGAACGATTTGTACTTTTCCTGTACTACCATTTTATCCACGTGGAGCTTCAAATTTTTCAATTTGAATAGAAACGTCACTTTTGAGTCGAAAACTTTTATGGCAGATAAAAATTCAAATAAGGTAACAACCTCGGACAGCCTGACTTTATTGAAAATCCTGCCTATGCGTCGAAATTTATCACTACGTCACAATTGTCCACTGAAATCACTGGATTTATCTTTGTGTGACGTAATGATAAAATTCGACGCAAAGGCAGAATTTTCGATATAGCTTTTGATTAATTAAAGTTGTGGCTATTTTACTTTTCCATTTCAACTTCTTCTTTAATTAATAATTGATAAAAGTGAAAATATGCGTTTTTATATGCCGCCGCAGTTTTGGATTTCATATACATAGATGATGGCGATTGGAAATTTAAGCATGGTTGGAACTCTATGTTCATTTACATGTACTATTTTCGTCATTAAAGTTATTATCAAAGTTTGATAAAACTCTTTCTTTTTATTCAAAATGATGCAAAATTTTTAATTTTATAATAAATAAATCCAAAGAAACAAGATAAAGCGCTGAAAGTAAACTAATGTTTATCTGATCCGAAAATTAAGTGAAATCAATGGGTAATTTCTTAGATCTCATTATAAAATGTTGAATATTTTCTTTTCCGGAGATACGGAAGGTGCCATCTAGCATCATTTGACAGTCTGTTTTATGAAGGATTAATTAATGTAAATGTTTAGCGGTCATCTGCAATAGTTTTTTGAAGGTGGTATTTTTCTTGAATTCGATTTATACACGGATCTTATAGTGTATACAGGAGAGCAGTGTTTCAAAACGGGATCGGTATCCCGAGTCGGGATTGGGATTGAAATTTTCACTTAGGTCGAGACCGGGACGGGATCGGGATTGAAGTTGAAAATTTGGTCGGGATCCGGATTTGATTGGGATCCCGAGTGTTTTAACATTTTCAGTGGTAGAAAATTATTATGTGAAATATTAAAATAAATTTTGAAAGCCATAAATATTCATAGCAAAAGCATTCTGGCCAATCATAATGTTGCGTAAAGTTAGAACACTGATCGGGTCTGCCTCTGAAGTTTAGGGACCCGATTTAATTTATACTTTTTTGAGCGTTTTTTGTAAAATACAGTAGAAATCACTTTAAAACTACCACCAAAATATCACCGACATGAACTTGCTGGTTATTACCTTGTTACCGAGCACTAGCAAATAATAAAATATCGCTGGTCTGAACCTGAAGCCAAAGTTCACCATTTAAAATTTTAACAGAGTCGTCTATTGCATAAAGACCATTATCGTCTGTTTGACTTATTTTTCCTAATTTTCGTTTTGCATTTTGGATTAAGTAATTTGTTCTTTTCAGACTTGGTAAATCTTTTATATTGTCGATGCCTTTTTTCTCAATTCCTGCAGCGAGCATACTTCTAGCAGTATTTTTTGTCCTCAAATAAATATTAATCTTTGGAGGCTCCAAAAGCCACTTTTGTGGTACAACTTTGAGCGCTTATACCGGGAAAGTAAAAGTGCTAGCAATTTTATTGTTCTTTAGTCCCGAGCGTAAGGATAGACTTAAACTTTCATATTATTTAATTTATATTTTGACTTTATTTACCCTGTGGAAAAGTGACATTAATAAATTGACCTTCAACCTACGCATTTCATTTGGTAGAAAATGAGAAACGTCAGAACAAAAATTGATAATGGAAAAGATTAAGAATTAAATTTTCTTAATAGTGTCTTCCTCAGAAATACCTGCAATTTCGGTCTTTAGTCTACAGGTGTTTTTCGAAAAAAGAACCTAACCTACGCAATTTATCGAAATCACTTTTGAAGTTTAAATAATCGACTTTAAGTGGAAACAACTGATTTGAAATCACAAACCTATGATACCGATGTAAAATTGTGGCATCTTTCACTTTGTTTGTGAACTTTATCGCTGCCATGGAGCTCTTGCTACCTTTAATTAAAATATTTATAGTAAAGGATAATGAACACGTTTGCTCATTGCCCAAGATAGATAGACCAGGCTGTTATAGAAACAATCAACCACCAAAAATAACTTTTCTATGCGCTAGAGAGCAAAAATGCGATTATATGCTAATCGTGAATAATTTGAAATAGGTTAACAAAACATAATTTTAGGTCATTAGAATTTTGGTGAATTTTAAATACCTTTGCAAGTATGACTTTATAGCTCTTGTAGTTCCAAATATTTTGAAACTATAAAATTTAGGAGATTCTTGATTGAACTTTAAAACATTTTTTTTCATGAGATGTAACCATTTCCAAGTCGTTGAAATAAATCAGACACGATCCCAAACTCGTCTCTTGGGCAGATCTGACGCTACAACGAAGACGACTTTGAAATTGCCAAACTTTGCCGCATTTTCTGACAACATTAGTTGTTTGCTGCATCCCGTATTCAATGTTTTCTTTTCTAGTTAAAAACTATTGAAAAATATAAATAGTTTAAGGGAGTACTGGTCACATTTCAGGCTTAAATCATGGTTTTCGGGTGCTTTTAGATAATATACTAGAAATCACAAGAATTTAAGTTTTGGGATAAACGAACGAAAATCTTGCTGTCAATTAACATATCGAAAATTATGCCTGGGTAGGTCTAAAAACTTACTCTTTTCTTGTGTCTGTAGGAAAGATAGAAATGTCACGTTGCGGAAGTGACTGAACTAGATTCTGTTGATTCGATTGGCTGACCAATGATTTTCAAGACATTTGGTAAAAAAATAAAAGCCAAATATAGTCCAGTTCTCGAAAATAGGCGATAACTGCTCCAAAAGCAATAACTCTTGTTTTGTCTCTTATTGGGTCATATCACACAAAAATTTTTTTTGGAATCCCAATGAAGTTATCTTTCTCCTGGTAAGTAACATGACCCCGTTAGACGTGAAATTTTTATCTTTTCTACAGACACAAGAAAAAAGTAAGTTTTTAGACCTACCCAAGGATAACCTTTGATATAAGAGGCCTCTGATGGGCCGACCAATCAGAAATGAGCTTTAACAAATGAGAATTTCCAAGAATTAACTAGGCTATCACCTTCAGATTTTAAACCACTATTTGCATGTGGTACTAGTTTATCGTAATAGGCATAATTTGTATTTATATTTCCCATCTTTAAGCATCCTCTATTCGATTTCTCTACCGATAAAAAAATCATTTTATTCTGATTTTCAATAGTTAAGTTTTCGGTGAAACTTTCCAAATCAATTACCGGTTCAGCTTGGGAATTTTTTTAGGAAGGTCTATATTAAGGAAATTAGCTGGAAGGGTGGAACAAAATCTTTGATAAAAGAAAACGGTGTTTTCGGAACAGCATCAGGATAAATGGAATTTAATTCATCCAGAAAATCTTATTCGTGTGTTTTAAGATACGGTTATTTAGAAATAAAGTTTAATTTTGTATCTCCTGAAAGCTGAAATAATTTTCTGAGACCCTACTGAGTTAAAAACTCAAAAATACATTTTTACAAACGCGGTTTTCTACATTTTCAGAAATCTTTGAAAATAATTTCGAGTTTCTATCGTAATTAAATTGAATTATTTATAACCTTAAGGGGGTTGTGGGTGTAGAATGTTGGAATT
>SCLH01001153.1:122291-178006 GCA_004367855.1 Oikopleura vanhoeffeni | reverse complement strand
CACTAAAACTTCAAAATATCGGGTTGACGTAAGCCAACTTTCTTTTCAGTGTTTCCCCAGCTTTATGTTAAAATTTAGGTTTATTTCAAAATAAAACCTGAAAAGAGATAGATTTTCCGTTTTGGCCTTTTTGGTCTTCCTGTCTCGCTTATGTGCCTGGGAGTGTATGCATGCAAAAATGTTTTGACACATGTTTTACGCAAGATAAAGGCTAGTTCTTCAAACTGGCTAATCTGAATAATATCCTTGAAGCCGTGTTTGGCTAATATTTAATCGAGAATATGTCAAATTAGGGACCGGGATACCCTTAAGAATGGCGACTTTAACTTTTTTCATAGATGTTCGCGTTAGTGCTCTTGTAATACTGGTTTATTTTTTCACAACATAACACGTCAACATATAAATCTGAGGCGGATTTAACAACCGAATTATATTTTTCAAATCGAACCATAAAACATTTTTTTCGGAATTTTCAAAATTTCGTACATAAATTAATATCAAAAATTCATTTACAGTATGTTTTTTTTTCGTGCGAACAAAAAATAAACAATTCGGGAGAATTCTCCCTAAATTATAGACGATTCTCCCGGACACTTGAGATTCTGTTCGCACTAAAAAAAACACATACTGTATTTTCTGTCTTATTTGAATACGGTTTTAGATGCAAAAAGTTTCGTGTACTTTGTATAACACAAATCAAATACAGCTAGCAGTTCGACATCATTTTTTTGTAAAACAAATTTTAAATTGAAGTTTGCTTTGTTTTTGAATCTAGAATTCTAAAATGTAAAAATCGAATAAAAATTTCAACTTGTACTTTTTTCATATTTCAAAGACCATAAAAATTTGAGAAAATCTTTGAAACAATATATAAAACTACGTTTCAAAAAAACTTTTCTGTAATTCATATAAGTTAGGAAGCGAGGACTGTATAACATCATGGTGACAAAATAACACATTTTTAAGGGTCAAGGAAATAGCAAACGCGAAGCTCTTCATAATGCAAGTTTTAATCTTATCAAAATGGAGGATATCAGTCCTAAAGTTATCAAAGACAAAGTCCTTGACATTCTCGAGCTTGCAAACGGTTTCGGTGCAAATATCGACACGAAAAAAATAAAGGATATAAAAGAAAATTCCCTATTTGTCTCGGTCTATGATGATTCACTGAATCCGATCAAGGGTGATCCTGCTACAGATAAAAAAGGGGCGAGAAAAAATCTTGTTTATAGGCTGCTTCAAGCTCTGTGGGACAATCTAGAATCGAAAAAGCGAGGGTCGAAAATTGGGACGGCGCCGCCGAGGGTGTCTAATTTTGCGCCGAATTTTCCCGTACCTACTCGACAAATACCGCCCAGGGAATCGTCAAGTGGAAACCGAAGTTCTACTCATATAGCTAGGGTTAGATATTATTCCAATGTCGTTAGCAGGTGGGAGTTCCTGCGCAGGTGGGAGTTACTGTCAAATGTGTTTATAACGACCGCGTATATATAGACGAAACGACAGAAATTATAATATTTTTGGCTATTTTCGAGAATAAGGTTCATATGTATGGACAAAACGACGCCCTTAAAATGTAAACCCCTTATGAAAGTAAATTTTTCAAAGTTTATTTAATTGTCAAAAACCATATTATAATATTGTAGTGTACAGCCTGAGTTATCTCGTTGACGCGCCTTTTTATTCCGCAAAAATGTTGTTCAAAACACCTATTTTTTGGAAAATGGAAATCTTCAGAAAACGAAAAATGTCTTGCTCGATGAGAAAGCGAAAATTTCTGACAAAATTTTTATTATATGGACAAAAATACACGTTTTCACATGAACAAAACGACAAAAATTAGGTTGTCTTTATCAACATACATTGCCCTTTGTGTGTTTGGTTTTCCTACTTACTTACTCCCTGTTCGTCGGTATGAGGTTTTTGGCCTGATTGGTTACGTAGGTGAAATTATCAATTTATGCTTTTATAAGCTCAAACCACGTTACGTAATCACGCGTCACAGACATTTTAAAAGCCTGATTTGAGGAACCGGATCCATTTTTATTGTGCAGAGAACAGTTCGGGCATTGTGGGTTTATGAAATTTGTTCGATTTAAAAGCCAAACACACAAAGGGCATTGTATTTGAAAGTATTCCACTTGCCCAAATAAGCCACCACCATAACAATTTTGGAATATGTGTTTAAAAACACATTGGCGCAGGTGGGAGTAAACTGAAAATTTCTAACCCTCGAAAAAGCATCGCCAGAAAACTCATCGGGTGGTCGAGCAGGACCTAGAAGTGGTCTAGGATTAGAGGCAATGCAACGTCTAAGCATCCAGCCAAATTTATCAACTGGGCCGACTGGCGATTCTGCCTACGCTTCCGATCACACAAAAACGCAGAATTATGTGGATAATCTGGATACCAACCCACGCCAGACCAAATCAGACTTTCTTGACCACAATCGCGTGCCCAAATATCCCTCGACAAATCTTTATTTTGACCGTGGCGAAACTGACCACACCCGACCTCCAATCGACCAGTCAAATTTGCAGCAGCTGAATAATAACAAATCGAACGTCTTGAGGCCCCAAAGGCAAAAATGTGCTATTTGCACCATGGAAAGACCAAACATGTCAAAATTTCGAGAGGAATTTGAGTCTTGCAGACATGACCTCACCGTCTGTGACATTTGTGCCCGAGGGCATAAGCAAATGATGGCCTCGAAAAAGTCAAGGACGCCCGAAAAGTGCCCTCTGTGTTATTTCATCGATTTTGCGATGAAGCATGAAACACTAAAATTGAATTTTGCAGACTTGCGAACAATTGCTCCGCCCAAAACTGGACAGGGTCTGGCAGACCCGTTTAGTGCCATTGGAGCTAGAAGTATTATGTCTAGTAGACTGCAACTGTCAAATCCGGATGAAGCGTATAATTTATCTATTGGTGCCTCGAATACGAACTACACTCCGTACATGCGAGATGAACAAGGTCTCCATGAAATTTATAAGCGTAGAGAAAAACATGATCTTATAGATAATGGAGTTGATATCAAATATAAACATATCAGTAAATTTAATAATTAAAAAAATGCTGTTTGAATTTTTTATTTGTTAATCTTTGAAAAATGGGTGGGGTGCAAAACGCGAACCACGTCCGAACCAAAAAAGTGTTTCGCGAAGTGTTTTTTGGCTTTTGAAATCATTTTCATTTTTGGAGCCTTCGCTGCCAGTGATTCACGTTTCGCACCGCCTCTGAATTTTTTTTTGTCAAAATTATGTTACGATTCTTTGCATCCCTAATTTACATTTAAATTTGGTGGTCTCATCTTAATAAGCCTTCAAATTAATAATACACCAATCCGGAAACGGCAGACTGGTGTGTAGTTACATTTCAGATCAGTAAGATTTTAGCCAATTCAAGTTGAAATATTCTACATTCTAATCATTTAAAATTGAATTTTTTGACCAAAATTCTTGTAGGAAAATTTCGGCGGTTGTAATTTTTTCTTCCATTTTCATTTTTTTTTTGTAAATTTGTGTTAGAAAAAAATTACAAAAAAACCACAAATAAAAAGTATAATTTCTATTTTTGATTTTACACCAATGATCGTGAGTGACATGATTTTTGAAAAAATACTTTTTTACGTTAAATTGATTTGTCGTGTTACTGTCAGACTCAAGAAGACAACTATAATATCTTATAAAATTTACAGAAGAGTCAAACTCCTGTTATTATATAGAACAACGTCTTCGCCGGTCCCTGAAATGGCATTGGTATTTTGACCGCTTTAGCATGGAAAATAGCAAAAATATACATCCATGCTGAAAACATTTTCTATGATAAAGATAACTTCCCCTTCTAACACAGCCATGAAAAAAACGAAAATCACTAAAAACAGAAATAGCATTTCAGGGACCGGTGACGCCTTTTCGATACAATAATAAACACCAAACCTTACATAAAATATGTAACCTCACTTTAAAATGATTTCTTCCGATTTGGTTAGGTAGGTCTGTTTTCATTTACCTGTTAGGTAGGTACGTCGATTTCGAGTTTGACGTAATTCAGAAGCAGCGCATATGTTGATTTTTGGATCATCAATTTTTGAAATCATAAAAATCATCTGTGGTGAAACAGCCAAGGAAAAGTTATTTGATGAACCAAAAAATCAAAATTTTTGTATGTGGCCAATCTGAGCTATAAAAAATTCGAAATCGAAGTATCTAAATGAAAACAGATAGTAGCCGGCAATAAATGATTTTCCTTATCTGTCGTAGAATGATGTGTTTCTCAAAACAAAGTAAATTTGCTTCATTTGAAATTTTTCCTTTTAATTTTGATTAATTAAATCATGTACTAAAATTTAGATTTGCCATCCCCAATTTTTAACATGGTGTCCGCTAGATATGCAGTGAATTTCAATTAATTAACTGTGAAAACGAACCCAAGATAATTTATGCTTTCATAGAGTTTTGAAGCTATCGGTGTTTCATCAAAAAAAAATTTTGGTGTCCAATGATATCCATTATGGTGCCAGGGTTCAATATTTTTTTTGCTTTCAAAGAATCACATTTTTTTGAACCCAGGGATCATAATAAATGGTCCACTGAACTTATTTCTTGGCTTGGTCAATATTTATAATTGCTCCCTGTAAAAACGTCAAATGGCAGACGTCGGCCCATCCTGGTTCACTTCCGGTTTTCGGCCAATTATAAATTTTTATTTTTATTGGGTGAAAATCGGAATTCAACCCGGATGGGTCGATCCTGCTACAAGGCATTGTGTATTATTTAACCTCTATAGCTACACGGTTCGTAAAATTCTAACAATTGCGTAAAAATAAGCATATTATCGAAGCATTGGAGAAATTTTACTCTGATCAAAAAAAGCGTTTCTTTATTTTCCGATGTATGAATGATAAGGGCCGAGTAGATATTCGACAGATTACTCAGAAATATAGCGGTTTAAGATATACATAGCTTAAAATTTTTTAAATCTTTCCAAAAAACAATTTCCAAAATTTATACTGAAAATAATTTTTAAAAAGTTTTTTCTGACTTAACTTTTCATGTTAATAAATAAGTTCTCTATTAATATAATGGTTGAAAATGAATAAACACGAAAACGTTACCATACTTTACAGTATTTAATAAATAAGTTTTAGAAAAGTTTAAAATTTTGAATTTTCTGACACTAGTCAAATTATCGAGTGACTTATGTAACGCTGTCACTTCGTACAATAAACATCTTTCAGCGACCATTTTTAGAAAATTCCGAACGGATCAAAATTTAACTTATTATTATACGGATCTGATGGTATATTTGAATAATAATTAAATAATTAGAATTCCGTACAAAATCAGTTTTCACAAAAAGTATTTAATTACCGAAATTCCGACAAAGAAAATTTTGGAGTTTAATCAAATTTTCTTGATCATGTACGGTTTAATTGCGAGTATTTTATATTTCTAATGCTAAACCCTTTAATTAATTTTTTCATTAATTAATTAAACGTTAAATATATAAAAATTATTATTCTAAATTTCCCTGTTTTGATTTTATTGTTTTTCTGTGAATTTAACCCGTCAAGCCCGATGTAAAACGGACCTCAGTTTGATAAATCTGCCGGATATATTTTAGGTCCTTATTAACCCACATACTCAGAAGTTATGAACAGTGACGTACTCAGCGGTGGCCAAATCTGGCCAACTGAATTTAAAAAATCATATTTTAATCCGAGTTAACGTTAGCGAAAATATAAACTATTTATTCAATAGCTTCAACAATTAGTTGATGAAAACAAAATTAAAATTATATTTTTCGGTTTTTTACGAGAATTTTTTCTTTGAGACAATATCGTAAATAGAAAATATTTGAATAAAAACCTTTGATTGAAGAAAAAGAGTGAGAAAATCAGTTTGTCATATAAATAATAAATGCGCAATAATTTGCCACCGTAACAGACTTTTCGTGATATTTTCGGCTTCTAATGACAACGTCATAAGTACTTTTATCAAGTTTGTGCGAGAACAAAATAACAAAGAAAATAAGTGAAGGGACCCGTCGCGCCGCATCGTTTGTGTCCGATTTTACNGGTGGCCAAATCTGGCCACCTGACTTTAAAAAATAATATTTTTATCCAAGTTAACGTTAACGAAAATATAAACTATTTATTCAATAGCTTCAACAATTATTTGATAGAAAAAAAAATTAATTATATTTTTTCGGTTTTTTACGATAATTTTTTCTTTGAGACAATATCGTAAATAGAAAATATTTGACTAAAACGTTCAATTGAAGAAAAACGGTAAGGAAATCAGTTTGTCATATAAATATAAAAAATAACCGCCCGATAATTTGCCACCGTAACAGAACTTCCGCGATATTTTTTGACTTCTAATAACAACGTCATAAGCACTTTTATCAAGTTTGTTCGACAAAAAAATAACAAAGAAATTTAGTGAAGCGCCGCATTATTTGTGTCCGATTTTACCAGTTGTCCAAAAGTAAACAGTATCAATTGTTAATATATTGGTTTAGGGACACATGAGTTGTTGTTTTGCACAAGAATAACTTACTATCATATATATTTTTGCAAGAAATTACCATTTTCGAGAGAAAATCGATACAAATTTGATGTGTGTAAATCAAAAAGAAAGAAAAAAATTTTGATTTTATGAATATTTTATTTTCATTTTTTTGACACATGAAAATTAAATTTTAAAAATCACGGTGTGCCAAAGTTCATAAAATCTATTTTTTTCAAGTTCAAATCTCATTTGAATTTTTTTCAGGGGCCTGATTTCCGGGTCGACAACATTGCTTTATACTCAAGAACTACAAAAGTAGAGAAAAGATAAATAATGCCAAAGATAGGAGATATCAAAAACACCGATCATTTTAATATAAAATGTTTTTTGGAAAAAGTTAACGTGATTTAAAATAGAGATGCAAGTCACTTGGGCCATGCGCTGAGTATGTGGTTAAAACAAGTTCTCATTCGCTTGATATCAAAGTCTTGCTGCTTAGCAAATGAGGATGATAAATAAAACATACTGTAGGTGAATGCACCCATCAAGATGAATTTAATGCGATAAATCGATAATTTCAAATTATCGTTACGTTTTTGCCAAAAATAACCGTAGAAATATTTAGATGTATTCATTAGACAGGGGTGGTGATTAGTGACTTTGCGGATTTCACGAGGCTTTCGTACGGTTAGAAAATGCAGACTGGACATTTCTGAAAATACATAGGAAGATCTATTCTTTGATCTCACGATTCATTAGACAGTTTAGTTAACCACTCTCACAACCATCTTGGTTAACCGCGCGGTTAAACACGAGTTCCTCAGCTTTTTTCAAAAGACAACAAGTCTAGAGCTAATATCGGAAAGTTTTGAGATTTGGTGAGAATCCGTAAAATTGTTGAATTTTGTGATCGTGTTTGTTTATTTCGATTTTGCCCTCAGGGGTCAGCAATCTGGTTGAATGTGCCGAAAAAAAGGTGTTTTCGACGTTTTGATTAAAAGGCTTTTTTTGTGGAAAAGTGCAAGAACGTCATTTTTGGAATGTAACAAGCCCAAGGGGTGGGTGAACATCGAATCGGTGTACTGTTTGGGAATTTCCGCCTTATTTGGCTGTTAAATCGGACAAAAAAGATTGCGCGAAATCGACAATTTGGAATATGAAGTGAGATTTGAAATTTTGAATCCTAGCACCGTTGCTGTTCGGGAAATCAGACCATAGTTTGCAATATCGATTCCAGAAAACCGTACTCAAGGAATCTTTTGATGGCATTTAAATTTCAAATTCTCACTTTTATATTCAAAATTGTCGATTTCGTGCACTTTTTTGTCGATTAACAGCCAATCAGGCGGAAATTCAAAAACACCCCTTTTCGGCACATTCAACCAGCTTGCTGACCCCTGAGGCAAAATCGAAAAACACAGAACCGATTCACTAAAATTCAGACAATTTTACGGATTCTCACCATATCTCAAAACTGCCGATATTAGCTCTAGGATCCTTGTTTCTTTGAAAAAAGCTGAGGGACTCGTGTTTAACCGCGGTTAAGCAGATGGTTGGTGAGAGTGGTACTAAACTGTCTAATGAAATCGCGAGATCAAAGATAGATCTTCCTAATGTATGTTTCAAAAATNGTCTAACCGTACGAAGCCTCTGAAATCCCAAAAATCACTATCACCACCCCCTTAATCAAAATATATTTTGTGTCCAAAATTTTCTAACGCCCATGTAACAGCTATTATACCATTCATCTTGGAAAAAACAGTCCCTGGTCACGTAAGAAAAGCGTGCCTCTCTACTAATATACTGGCTAACTGAGCTGATTTCATCACCTAAAAAACATATCATAGGGACACGCACTTTCGGGAATTTAAGAGAACTGATAATTTTTTGATAAGAGGAAACCCCCAAAAGTAAGCATCTAGCTATAACATGGTCTTTCGAAATTTCTCCAATATATACCGCGTTAGTTTCAAGTGGGGTCGAGACTTGAGGTGATTTGAAAACATATTACATGTATAGAGTTGCGCACGGGAGAACTTAAATCTAGTAAACATCGAAAAAATAAATCAATAGCGTTACGGGGTGAAAAAGAATGAATAATATAAATTTTTGGAAAATAAAAAAATTTTCGCCATCTGGTGGTCGAATTATGTTGTTTTAAAATTTCAATTTTTTGCTTTAAATTGGAGTTTTTGATATCAAATATAAATTATCGTCCATTTTAATTACTGGAAACTTTTTAAGAACAAAAAATAGATATAACTAAAAAAAATTTCCGAAAAAATATTAAGATTTTGAACTCGAAAAAAATTTTAGCTGGAACGTGAATTTTTCTTTTGTTTCTGGTCGTAAATTATCTAAATTTCACGATGAAATTAAAATTACATTAGAGCAAGATCTAGCACATGTTAAAATCTCCATTTTAAACATTAAAACCTGAAAATTCCCGAAAAATTCTCCCGTAGAAATTGTTTTTTTCGATAATTTTCTTAGTTTTAAAATTCTACCCTAGAAGTTTTTTTTGGTTAAAACCCCTGGTTTGAAAGTCGAAAATTCCACCGTGCGCAACCCTATACATGTATTATACAATAGGCTTTAAATCTGGTCTCAAATCACCTCAAGTATCGACAAATCACTTTTTGTCTCGACGCTGCTTGAAGCTTACGTGCTAGGAAATACAGTATCGTCAGAAACATTAAATTGATATTTTGAACTGAATGAATTTCCGGCCCGTGTAGCTCTGTCATTCCAATGATCGTCCATTGAATAGTTTGGTGTGTTTTCTGATACGTAGAAACTATTTTAGTAATGCAACCTGTTTAAGTATTGATTTGTAAAGGTAGTCTTTGCCGTCGTTAAAATTACATTTTTTGAAAACGCCCTTGATTTTATTCTAGGCAAACCTGACTAGCGTACTTTTTATATCGTCATTATAATCATCATTTACTTAGAGAGTTGGGGGTATAACATGTTGTTAATATGTTTTCTAGTTAAATTACATCTAAAATTTTGCTCAAAGTCTCCCGAAAGATGATTAAGGAAAAATTTTTATTGTTGTAAAAAATAGTATTTTCAGTTTTTTAGTCAAATTTTGTTGAAATCAGATAAAAATTTACGAGCAAAAATAAAAAAAATTACTTAGTCTCACACCTCGGGGATCGCGAGTATGCCCACAAGATGGCGCTAAAGATCAAAGTGTGAAAATGAATCTCCCATATACATTTGATAGACTCAATTTTTTCATCATTAATTTACCTCAATAAGCTCTCAAAACGTTCTAGAGTTCAAAAAATTGTCAATACAAACTAAAAATTGAGTCGATCCGATGGATAATTTAGACGAAGATGCGCTATGAAGATTCGACATTTAGCGTCATCTAATGGGCCAAAGTAAAATCCGAGAGGTGTTAGACCCGACTCATTCTAATTTTTTTGGTCGATTAACTTTCCTCCCAAATTTTCCAGGAAAATCTATTTTGAATTGTATTCATAACTACCTCAAGGTGAAACATATAGCAATATCAAGGTGCTCGCAATAAGCTTGCATTTAACACCCACAACCCTCAAGCGAACAAGATTTGAAGTTCCACCCTACAAAAATCTAAAAAGAGCGGTGTTTTGTCGAAAGTTTTTTTTTGATAAAACTGCAAAGTAAAAAAAAATTATGGACCTGATTATATTGGAAGTACATTAAATGTTCATAACAATATGTTATATAAACTAAATTACCTTATCAAAGAATTTTTTTTTCATTTCTCCAAGTTTAATAAATTAATCTTCTGGAGATTATGAATCAGCTATTTTACGTGGCATTAAAATGTCATTCTTTAATTTATTTTCTGAATTATACAGGAAGCATTTGTTTTCTACTGTTGTCGAGCTAGGTATCCTAGATACGTATAGTTTTCATAAATAAAAAAACAATCAGCACACGGTGCTTCAAAATGGTCGAACTGCCAACTTGCATTTTTTATGAAACTTGCTTACAATGTTTATACCACTGGGGGAGTTATCAAATAGAGACGAAATTGTTAGGTGTAATTTTTTTTAATTTAGGTTATTTATGATTGGTTAAAAAAAATCGGCCTCTGGCTTCCTAGTGGTTCCTAAATTTTTTTGCTCCCCGCTCGATCATCTAAACGTGCGTGAAAAAATGACGCACCTTTAGATAATCGAGTGGGAAACTTAACAAATTGGAAATGTAAGGAGGTCAGACCCGGTTAAATTCGGTTTTCGCTTATTGAAATCGATTTTCTCTCAACCAATCAGAAAGAAGCGAAATTTTTTAAAGCTTCCCAGTGGTATAAACATTATAACCAAATTTCATAAAAAAAAATGCAAGTTTGTAGTTCGAGCATTATGAAGCACCGTGCAGCATCTGGGATTTCTATCTTGATATTTCGTCAAGTTTTTCAATAATTTAAATTTTTCTCGAAAAAGACAAAATGCCTCCTGTATAATAAATATGTAGAAAAAAAAATTCATCCTTCAAAATTTTGAAATGAAATCCTACAAGTCTATCAATTTAATTAAAATGTAATTACAGTATATACTTAAGTAATTAAAACGGTTATTTTTCTGTCTTCTTGACAAATTATTACTTTCAGTTGTATTTTTGAATAAACCTCACGGAACCCATTTCTTAACCTTTTCAATTTTCAGAGTCATGAATCAATAAAAACGGTGATGGGTTTTTTTGATCGAATTTTGAAGATTTTTGGGGTTAAAAAAGATGGGGCAAAAATTGTATGTGTCGGGTTAGATAACTCGGGGAAAACAACCCTTCTTAACAAAATGAAGAAACCAAAAGAGCAGCAGGTTTGTAATTTTTTTCTTTAAATAAGTGCTGACCATATCAATTCAGAATGACATTGTTCCAACCGTTGGTTTCGTTTGTGAAAAATTCGAAACGGGAGGCTTAGAATTTACAGCATGGGATTTCAGCGGACAAGGTTTGTTCTTAAAATATCACCAAGAATCGGAAACCAAGGCCTCAAAAATAGTTTTGGAAGTTTTTCATCGAAATGTCCTTTTTAAGGTGGAAATTCTGTAATATGACACCAAAAAGTCGAATGACAAAAATGACGCTCATAGGGCCGTATAACATTGCCTATTGAACGTAATTTCATGAGAATCCCAAATATCAAAAATATTTATTTTAAGTAATATACCGCGAAAACCTTTTTTGTGGTGAAAAATCCAACTTTAATCGAAAATATCTTTGATTTTTCCAAAAAAACATAATTCGGAATCTTCATTTGACTCATGTAAGGTTCACAGAGTAAAGTAGCTTTGACTAAAACTGCACTGCAAAAACTGTCAAATGTATAAACACGCGAATAAGAACGTGTTCGCTCTTGTGTCAAAAAAGCAATGGGGTCAACTAAGAAAATATCATACATTCTCTATAATCTCTAATTTCAGGACGTTATCGTAGTATGTGGGAAATGTATTACGCAGATGCTAGTGCCGTCATATTCGTAATCGACTCTGCAGACCGCCTTCGAATGGCGGTGGCTAAAGACGAGTTGGAAACGATTTTGCAGCATGAAAGTATAAATAAAAATAATGCAATTTTTCTATTTTTTGCTAACAAAAGCGATTTGCCAGATTCCTGCACAGCCGTTGAGGTCGCACAGTTGCTCGATTTGTTACGGGTCTAGAATGAAAAAATTAAAATCAGCACTTTCTTTGTTCAACTATTTCGTCATACCTTTATTAAGAAAAATAGAATATTATAATAACAAAAGTGCGGTAAATTGTTAGGACTGGTTCATTGTGTAGCCACAAGTCGCTGAAAGTATTTTTTTTATCATTTATCACCTTATGAATATTTAAAATGTTGAGTTTGCTGGTACAATTTATTTTATATTTTATCGTTAACTATTTCAATGATTCCAGATGTGAATAATTACGGACAACCTGTCGGATATCGAGTAAACCGAAAAAAACTGATCAAATATTAAATTGTCGGTTTTTGGTCCCTGGATATGTTATGAGTATGATTTCATTACCATTCGGCTTAAAATTTTCTGGGCTATATTTTTTGAGTCAAATTTTGTAATATATGACTCCAAAAAGTTAAATGGCCTGCATGCCGTCATATTTAATTGCATATTGAAGGCAATTTCATGAGGTTTTCAAATAAATAGAAAATATTTATCATGTTTTATAAGACCATTACCAACAAAACTAGTTTTTAAGCATATACATGTACAGCCTGAGTTTTCTCGTTTAAGGCGTTTTTTTATTCCGCCGGTTAGACAGCCAAAATCTATAGCAAAGTATAGGCAATTTTGGCTGTCTACCACGCGGAATAAAAAAAAGCCGTAAACGAGAAAACTCAGGCTGTAGTCTTTCTATATGATATAGACCGTTGTTCATTAGTTTCTCTGTTTGGGATTAGTGACATAGTATTTAACGCAATCTTTTTTCGAAATTTCACAGCACACAAAATCCTACGGTCA
Source organism: Oikopleura vanhoeffeni (assembly GCA_004367855.1). NCBI lineage: Eukaryota > Metazoa > Chordata > Appendicularia > Copelata > Oikopleuridae > Oikopleura > Oikopleura vanhoeffeni. The sequence goes on along the minus strand of SCLH01001153.1, from coordinate 165,022 downwards.
AATTTTGTAACATTTTGGTACTAATTGGGCTCAAATTTCAAAATGACTCATAAAAAGTCATGTACATACTATATAAAAAAAAATTCGTTGCGGTCACGAATATATAAGAAATTTTTCCTGATTATGTTACATGACCCTATATCGAAAATGATCTTTACTGCGCCCTTTACACCAGTAGGCGTAAGTGACCAATGAAATAGCGGGATTCTTGAATTAAGTCGACAATCGAGTATTCTGATTGGACACTGGCTCATAGTTACGCCTACTAATAGTAGGGATCATTTTCGATATGACTCAAAGAAGTCATATTACAAAATTTGGCCAAAAAAAAATTTAAGCTGAATGGTTAAAACATCATGCTCATAACATATGCAGTAACCAACAAATCGAAAATTTAGCCGGGTTTTCCATTATTCTAGATACTGGACAAGCCACAAAAAAATCACGTTTGTTATTGATTAAAAAAAAATCCCGCCTTTATAGATCGAAAAAATGTCTAAAGTTAGCGAAATAAGCATCCTCTTTTCTTCTTTTTCTATTTCATCTAATTGTAAACCCGAAATAAGCCCACTTTGCTCCGTGGAAAAAGTTATAATATTGTCGCATCACAGGCCACCGCGGAAGATATAAAACAATCCGGATTGGAAGAAGGCATTTTATGGTTAGCTCAGCAGCTCAAAGAAAAACAGTCGAGTCAGAAGAGAAGCTAAAATTTCACGAAATAAATTCTCTTTCTGATTAAATATTGTTACATTTTTTGATTTCTTGCAAAAGCCACGAAGGCGTTATCGACAATTTATTTTCAAGATTAACTCCTAGATTTTGGAACAATTTATTTCTTGCTGATTATGAAAAACCTCAATAGAATCGTTAAAAAATTTTACCTACTCATAATTAAAATAATTTAACCTAATTTCTTGGGAATTTTTTGGGCGATTTTCAAATTGACCCAAAAAAAGTCATTTCGTTATATGACCCCAAACCGTCATTTTTATATCACCCCAAACAGTGATTTCGTTATTTGACCCCAAATTTAATTTTCAGTTAACAATTAATCTGGCCGTCTATTGATCCAGCTTAGTTTTATTTAAATCATACTGTATTTATCTTATATATATAAACTTATTTTTTTACTGTTAGAGATTTATTATTTCGTAGTGATTACTTTCGTAATAAATTAAATGTATTTTTTATTTTATCCGAACTCTGAGACTTTAGAAAGGGCAATTTTTCAAAATTTTAACAAGACAAGACGAAATTTATAGACCTTTCTGAATTATTTTGACTGATAATGTACCCGTAAAAGTCTGAGAGTTAAGTGTTGTTATTCATTTTGTGATGCGCTTTACGTCAAATATTGATATTACGACAAAGATTAAGTTGATAAGATAAAGTCAATCATTAATCATCCTCATTCATGATACAGAGCAATTTGAATCACCTGAAAATTCGATTAAGCAGCATTTTAATGGGGATCACTTTATTTCCGATTCATTTGTAATACTGCAGTAGAGCATGTCACATTTTGCTTCTGTTCTTGAATATTCCACAATTTACTTTCCATCAATCAAAACGTTTAAATTTGGCAAACACGTGGGTGCTTGCCAAATGTAAACGTTTTGATTGGCGGATAGTAAATTGTGCAAAGATGTGACACCCTGTATGTGTTTTTTTACTTGCGAAATGAAAATTGCTGTTTAGGTAATTACGGCCAGAAAAAATGGTGACTAAGTAAATTTTATTTTGAAAGCCAAGCTATCGCCGATGTTGAAGTTTTAAAGATATAATCCGCCTTATTACCATTTTTTATTGGCCGTAATTACCTAAACAGAAATTTTCATTTCGCAAGTAAAAAACACAAACTGTTTTATATATGTATCTTCACCCTGGTGCATAAATACCATGGTGAAAGAAAATTTAACTTTCTTAAACATAAATTTAAAAAATTTTGATAGAATAACGAAACCCAAAACTTTTGTCGTCGGATGAAATCGAAAATAAGCTCTACTAAAGCCCTATTAAAGTAGTACTAATTTAAAGTAGGAAAGGCATTTTTTGCTAAACATTCCTTGAATTATTATTTATTTTTCAACAAAAAAAAATCCAAGTTTAATGTCAGACAATCTCCAAATCGGAATTTCATTTTTAAGCAATTGATGACGATTTTCCTAAAAAATTGTGTACTTGTAGTAACGTTTTAAGGGAGTGGGCGTCGATATCTCAGCTTCAAGTATAATACTTTTTGATACACCTATTTTGTAGAGAATTTTCTGCACAGTTTTTTTACTTAAAAGATTTTTTCGAAAAAAAATCGGTTTTTCGGCGGTTGAAATTAAAGAGGATTTGGAATGAAAAGCACCAATTTCGATCTGGAAATGTTTAATAATTTTTAATTTTGCCAATTAACACTTTGAGCTCTCAATATATCCCTAAAAAGGTTTAAATTCAATTTTTCATTGTTTTTCTCAAAAATATTTGTAAAATTTTGGAAAAAATCTGAAATTCACAAGCATTTTCAGAGAACCCAAGACACAATTTCAAAAAGAAGGCGATTAGACTCTCTAGCGCTGAGATTTGTCATTCATTTAAAGCATGAATTTAAAAAATCGCATGTTAATTGTAGGAGGAGTGGGCTTTTTAGTGAGCCTCTCAAAATGCTCCGAATTGGCTTTTTTGACCACTAGGGGCATAAATTCAATAAAAACGGCCTTAGAGTACTTCCGTATTCATATATTAAGCCCGCATAATATGCCTCAATCCTAAGGTAACTTTTTTTTTAGAACACCTCAACAGTTTTGTCGCTGTCATTATAGAACGGAACAAGACTTATCATACATGGTTAAAAAAAATTGGATAAGTTTCTTATACTAAGTTTCTCAGAAACTGCACTTGAAAACTTCAAAAAACAGCGGAATTATCGACGCCCACTCCCTTAAGGACAATTTGGGGAAAATATGGCCAAAACCTACGCTTTTCGATGTTGGTCCGTCCCTCTACAGTATGTGTTTTTTTACTTGCGAAATGAAAATTGTCATTTAGGTAATAACGGCCAATAAAAAATGGTAACTAGGTGGATTATATTTTCATACCCTTGACATCGGCTATAGCTTGGATTTCAAAATAAAATCCACCTAGTTACCATTTTAAATTGGCCGTAATTACCTAAATGACAATTTTCATTTCGCAAGTTAAAAAAACACATACTGTATAAGGACAATTTGGGAGAAAAAACCGAAGGGTATATTTTCAGAAATGTCTTTAAAACACCTCTTTTTCGTAAAAAAAATAAAGTCTTCATATTTTTTTGGGAATATTATTGTTTTTAAAAAAGTTTGGAAAATATCTAAGGACAGATTTATAAGGACAATTTGGGAAAATAAGCTTAGGACAATTTGGAAAATTTTTACTTTAGTAACAAGGACAAGTTGGGAAAATCTCACCTGTCGTTATACAGTATGTGTTTTTTTNTTTTTTTACTTGCGAAATGAAAATTGTCATTTAGGTTATTACGGCCAATTAAAAATGGTAACTAGGTGGATTTTATTTTGAAAGTCAAGTTATAGCCGATGTCAATAGCCGTAATTACCTAAATGACAATTTTCATTTCGCAAGTAAAAAAAACACATATTGTAGACAGAAACCACAGTAATTAATAATCTAAATCCAACCTTATGATTTTAGAAATAAATTGTGTTATCATCTTCATCCCGAAAATTCGTTAAATAATTTAAAAAATGTAATTAACCTCGATTTTATGAGTCGAAATTTTTCGGAAAATGTTCTGTCAATTTGAAAATTGTGGCCTGACAAAATTTTAATTCTCTAAATTTGTTTTATCTGAAATTTTTTTATATGCAAATTTTTGCGAAATATCGCCATCTGAAACTTGCCGTTTACATTTTCGCCACCTTATTTTAAAGGAAATTTACTTCCGGAATTCTGAGACACTAAGACACCTCAAATATTAGATTAATTTTGATCTAGTTTTGTGTTTGACTATTTATCTTTCCCAGGATAATTTGTATTACACTTGAGTTATGTTTGTGACTTGGTGACCATGGTCAAATATTATGAGCACAAATATTCACAAAAAGTTTTTAACAAGATCGTCAAATTTTTTTTGATTAGAAAATTTATACAAATTTTTATTTAAGCAAATTATCGCCGATCTCAGACAAGAATCAGACATAATTGAATTCTTGATCGGTAATTGAATTTATTTGAAAATCTCTAAATTGAAACTACATAATAACTGTATTATAAATGACGTTTTTTGTTAGGATATCCGCCAAGTAGCTTTAATATGCTATTTTTTTGTCTAGGACAACAAAAATTTTTGAAAAAAATGCAAAAATTTTACCCTGTAGTAAAATGTTAAAAATGCATGAATCATGATTAAAATGCTTGATTAGCATCATTTTATTAACTAAACGATGACAGTTTGCAAATATTTGAAAACATGGAACTGTAGTACAATGGCTGAACACACCGAGTTTTCGCGAAATCTTTGTTTTTTTTCAGCCAGGAGGCTAGACACCAAAAAGTGGGTGCAAATTAGAAGAACTAAAAAAAATTCTTCCAATTTTTTCCTTGACAAAAAATGATTCTTTACAACCCTTGGAGGCAGATATTTTGGTCAAAAAGCGTAGGCGAATCGTTCAATCAATAGCATTTCCAATCTAAAAAGATAGTGAGGTGCAATGGAAATTCCCAGCAAAACCGGTTTCCCAGATTAGTGATGTATGATTATATGTCTGATTGTTCAAATTTGAAAATTGAAGTTTATTTTATACGCTATGATAACCCAAAATTTTGATACTTCACACACTCAAAGTTCGCCTAGACAACCTGCGAATTTAACCTGTTTTTTTTTGAAAAATTTAGTTGTTAAAATTCATACAAGTTTTCAAATAATGTAAAAAAGTTTATTTCAAAATAATTTTATCAAGTTAAAATCGCTTTATTCAGCTAAATTTTTACGGGAATGAGTTTTTATGACGAAAATTTCGAAATACTTTTGTGCCAATTAAAAAAATTTTGTATACTTTTTATGTACATTTTATGTATTGCATAAAAATGCTTATCTACAGGCTGTATTATATTTTTCAGCATCGACAAAAAATAAAATACAACCTGTTAGTAATAACTTATCTTAAAACATCTATAAAAGCGTGCGAAAAAGGGCGTTTCAAAACAACATTAGTCGGTTTATTTTCATTGATGGAGTAACTCCATTGGAGTTATTTTAAATATCAATTATATTTTCACAGATATCTGTTAAAAATGTAAAAATAGTTTTTCGGTTTGACAATCTTAGTATTAAAACGAGTAGGTGACATTTTTTCCTAAAATAATGAAACAAAAAAATGGGACAAATGCGCTGCCCCCTTCATGGCGCCAAAGTCGAGCTGCGAGTAGTGGTAGAATAATACACATATATAATACGGCGCGAATCGTCTTCAGTTCTATACTTTTCGTCAATCAATTTTTGCCTTTCAACCAGTCTATACTACCTTTAAAATAAAAATGGCTGCTAGACCAATGGGATATGGACTCTCTAGAGAGCTTGCCGAGAAAAACGCAGCAAAATATTCTGCAGACGACGAGGTAATTTTTGAAAATGACTTAGAAAATGTAAATTTCTTTATCCCAAAATTCGTATTTTTGGTAAGAATTTTTTTAAGTTTTTGATCTTTAAAATTGATTCAAAAAAATGAAGCATGAAAAAAGGGTTACCAAGAGAAAATTTCTGTTTTCAAAGATAGTTTCCAAACGAGAAGGGCATTTTTTAGTATAACTAATATATTTGTTGAGGAACATTGGTTTCCAGGCGAGAGTAGTTACTAACTATTAGTTAGTGCATTATGTAGAGAAAATTTTTGATTTTTCCGTATAAAATTGTTTTGAAACTTGAAAAAAATCTTTTAAATATTTCTTTATGAGCACATTTTTTAAAACTGAAATCGAAGTTCTCAATTGACTTATAGTCTTTAAGTTGAAGGAGGTCATTAAGATTATTATGAAAATTACGATTTTTTTAATAAATAAATCTCTGTTATCAATATTTTCTGTAAACATATATATGCATTCCAGGTAAAAAAATGCCTTTTTTTTGTGAAACTTAATTTATACTGCACGATGAAAGTAAAAATCAGTTAATTGAAAATCAAGCCTTGAGGTGTTTTTTAGGTGCACCAAATGTTTAAAAGCTACCGGCAGTTCGGCAGCAATTTTTATTTTATTGCATTTTAAATTTGATAAAAATTTGCTACGTACGTGACAAACCAAATTTAGACAAAAAATGATAAAATCAGCATTTTTCGTCTTAATAAATAACTATCGGGAAAATATGTTTGAACAATCTGCCTCTCAAAAGATGTGAGTTCACAAGGCTATCAAGGTCGATTTTTTAATCATTTTTTTTATCTTCACGCCACATTTATAAGAGCAATTTAAAGCGTTTTTGCTGACATTTTTTCCTTTTTTTTCTCATCGATTTTAGCCAAATATCATTGAAAAAGATATCGGATTTGTAACGATCATGAGAATTTATGATTCTGTTTTTCATCTAAATAGTTTATTACAACAGCAACTTTGAAACGTTTTATTTGAAGATTAATAAAAGCTTTGTGGCACGATTTATGATTTTCTAAAGAATGCTTTCAACTAAGCGTTGGTTCTCAGGTGAATGCCGACAAAAATCATACAGTCGAGGGCATCAGCCCTATAAATAGCAAATTTTGGGGAAATTACAGTACAGGGTTTCGAATTGATGTTTGATAGATTAAGGAAGTAGTGTCCCCTAAAAAAGTTGGCTGAAAATGGTCTCGCGGTCATCCGGCGATAGGTTCTCTCGCTAGATGACCGCGATACCACCACCAATCATTTTTTTGACGTCAGTTTAGAATTATATCATATTTTCAGCCAACTTTTTTAGGGGGCACTTTTACTTTTCTCGGTTATAATAAAGCCAACTTCTGTTTATCTAATGAAACATTTTCAATTTTTTATCACACTCCTAAATATGTTATCGGGGCATATTCGAAAAATGACACTCTACCTCGATTTTTTATGATATATAATATGTAATTTGTATATTCTGTAACGATTTGATGCATTTTTATTGTGCCTAAGTCCCGATAAACCACCGAACAGTAATATTGTGGATAATCCTCTAAGCAGGACGCCACAAAATTTAAAAAATATCCGCCCTGATAAGAAACGATTAATTAAAATAGTTGAACCAGCTCATTCGACGCCAAAAATACAATCCTTCAAGAAAAACCTTAACAATAGTGAATTTTTTGAAAAATGGAAAGTATGGTTGATATGATTTTGAGTTTTTTTTTGGATAAATTCTACCAAATTGTATAATAACAATGTAAAAATATGTATTAATGTGAAAATGTAACAATGTTATAATGGCAAATTAATATCATTCTGATATAACAGCGAGAATTATCGTTGAAATAAATAATGCCAATGAATTAATTTGACATTATGTGAAAATGTTTTTTGAAAATTTTAACATTGTGCCAAAACAAGTTTTTAAAGTTTTATTGATTTTGTTTGAAAAATGTATTGAGAAAAATCAAAACTTACAATATATAATCATTTAAAAACCAACATCGTTCTTGACACTCGAACGTTTATATGTTCTAGAAAGGACATACTTCAATTTTTAAGACTTTGAATATCAAAGAACTCGAAATTTTTGATGAAAACCTATTATTAATTATAAATTATTAAACTCGATAATTTATCGGTACAGTAGAGTGTATTTAAACGGACAGGTTGGTAGAATGGGTTTTGGTCAACAAGTCCTGTTAGCGTGCGTTTAATAGGGCAGTTTGACCATTCAAATTATTCGTTAAAACATAACGAACACTTTGCATCCCAAAACTGTCCCTTTTAATGCACGCTAGCAGGACTTTTTGACTCAAACCAATTCTACCAAGCTGTCCGTTTAAAGACACTTTACTGTAATAATATCAAATAGACCAATCGAAAACCCACATTCATAAAGTTCAATTTTTAATATGAATCTCTGAAAAAAACTGAACAGAATGTACATTTTATGTTTTGTATACTTTTAATAGAGCGTAAATGCGGAATTAATGCACAAAACCTACTAGTAAGCTGAATGAAGAGGTTATAGAATCCATTATATCAGGCATCATAATTTTTAACAAAAAAATCTTATATAAAGAATTTTTAAAATAAACAGTTGAAAAACAACATCAAGTTCTGTTGCTTTGCACAGGTCCGCGCTATATACAAATTATAAATATATAAGATGTTTACCTAACGTTCCTAAATGCCCGTGGCTCCGTACCACTTTTTTTATGCACCCACGCAAGCTATCTCTAACATCATCTGCCTACGCTGTAATGAGACCTCTTTTGAGCGAACAACATTGAGGCGACGTTAATAGGTATTACCTAATCTTAAATCTGACTTTTTTAATAAATAATATAATCCATTTGTTAAACCATCATCTACGTTCCTTGCCCTTTATGTCTTCGGCCCGCAAGTACAAGACCAATCACTATTACTTGGCTTAAAAGTACACCCCCTAAATTTTAATCACGCGAAAAAGGTGTCATTACATTCGCGTAGGTGGGCTAGGCTAAAAGATATTTTTTGCGTAGGCCGACAAAGTGGCTAGCTGCGGGATATTTCTATAGGGGACGGTACTAGATGAAAAGTAAGTATAAAACCCAAAGACCCGTAGGGCATTGTACTATCCCCTTCGGTTGTTTGGTTTTTACACGGACTTTTGATCTAGTACTTTTATGGCAAGTTCTAGTGATTGGTCTAGTACTTGAGAGCCAAAGACATAAAGGGCATTGTCCTTACTAAATTTATGTAATAAACATTACTTTTTAACGTTCGTTTTAGTACGCGTTGCTGATCGCAAAAAAATGAGTCAGTCGTTTTTTTTATTTTGGGTAAATTTTTAAACTGTAGCTAATTTCGTAATTTTGGGAAATCATGGATGATTTATTTTGCCCAATTTCGATTCACCACCTTTGTTTTAAATCACGGACTTTTTATGCAAAAATGGTGATTTTGCAAATTTATGATCATTTATCCGAAAAGCAATTAATATTGAAATAAAGCCGTCATGGAAAACAATCTTATTTATAGCACTAATTGTCCAGATTGCCGCTTTGAATGAAAGGTGAAACATTTTTACAACCAGAATTTATTTTCTAATTTGCTGTAATTACCTACTTACGAGCTCACTCTCAAATCAACACGTCAAAATTGCGAGTCTATCTGATACACGCCGAGATATCGGCTATAGATACTTCAAAGTTAGATGACAGTCCTTTTAATTTTTAATCTAGCAATAGTGGATTAACAATGCTAAACTAGCATTAAAAATGAGCCCTTTCAAATCATATAAGAGTCCTTTCCTCTAGAAAATGTCAACCCATTTTAACTTAAAAATGATAGTAGTAATACCGTATTACCCATACGCATCGGAAAACTGGATCGTATCGATATTGAAACGATGCGATAAGTTCAAATTTTACGCTCTTTTTATCCGATCCGATATTATTGAAATAAGTTTTTGTCCGATACAATCCAATACAGTTACAATTTTACCATTTTTTGATACGATCTGATATTGTTTTGAATTAGCTACTGTCTGATAACATACGGGCCCCGCGGGGCTTTGAATTAATGGAAAAAATTGAGCAAGAGGTGCTTTTTAATACTTTTTTTGTATCCACACTTGCATTGTGATTGTTTCGAAATTTTTCCAATATTCAAAATCTGACAAAATCTTCGTGTTCTCAGCCGTAGATTACACTAGAAAACATATTTTCCAACTTCTGGTTAGTTCAGACTCTGGAATTCAGAGCTGCAGAAACTGACCTGAAGCGACTGATGAACAAAATTGACTCCCAAGTTGGGAGTCCCAAGTTGGGACTCCCAACCTTTAAATTCTTGATATCGATTATAATCAAACTTCGGTTTTACCGCATAACTTAAACGCTCGATTGAAAATATTGGTGACGTGTTGGTCAACAAGTTACTGTGGGTCCAGAATTTTTTTTCTATAATACGAGTTAAAGTCAGAAAACCGTGCCAAAATCTCCTAAATTTCGCTCGCTTTCATGCCGACAAACTTATCCAAGCTCCCTATTATCTATGTTCAAAACTACGCACGTAACAGGTGCTTGTCATTATATAACTGTCAGTTTTAGGGCAGGTCAAGGTCATAAAATGCGGATAAATTCTTTGAACGTCAAGTCGTCTCCAAATTTGGATAGTCCAATATTTTTCAAATATTTATTTTGTGGCTTTTGAATTCGTGAATCATGACTTAATGATAGTTGTAAAATTGCTCTAACCTTTGCTTTGATTTAGAAATAGGCAAATTGCACGCCGTGCGCTATAACTAATCTATTAATAAGTTTTATGAAGATTTATTTATTTTTTGACAGTTTCTAGTGTTTCATGTCAGTGTCGAAACTTTTACAAAATTCCAATGACATTCCAAAAGCATATCATAAAGTCAATATAAGTCAATATTATATTATTATGATTTATTGTGAAAAATACTCTTTATGGTAATTAAAATACAAATATTAATGTATTGATCGGACTGAATGCGCGATTCGAATGTTGCTTAATTTGATTTGGCGAGAAAGGTCAGCGTATTTTTTGTTCGAGATCAAAAAATAATGGATATTTTCAACCAAGATTTGCGAAAAAAAGCAGATTTTAGAACATACGGTTAAGATTTTGGGAATCGACGATCGTTGTAGGTATGCGGTTGAAGGTGAACAAATGACTGACATTTATCTATACGAGGAGGTAGAATAAAATGCCTAGTAAAAACAAACAATGTGTTGTCATTCAGGATTTGATTGGTTGTTGCCGTCACTCGGTTGATTGGTTGTATTTTACGTTGTAATTATTACCATGTAATGGTTTGATTAGTTCTAGGCATTTTGATCTATCTCGTATAGAGTAGCTAAGACAAAGAAAGTTAACCTCAGCCAATAGTCTCGATTTGTATCTTTCGAATTCTCATGGCTAGAGAAAAAATTTTGAGTCAAAATTCCTAGGAATATTAATTCTAACGGAGTGGGTAATTATAGTTTAAAAATTTGTTTTGTATTACTAAAAAATGGATATTCTTTTTGTTGGTTGTATTTTCAATTTATAAGGAATTTTGCGCCCCATTTTTTGTATGTTAGCTAGATAAAGAGAAGCCACTGTTCTTAGAGAATTTTATTATTTTTTGAGAGTTGGTTCTTTTATGAAAAAAATAAACTAGCTATAAATTTTTGTATTTATTATCGTAGAGAAAGCCGAAGATAAAGAATTCCACAACTGTATGTCACGTGACTCAAATTTAGTCGAAATATATATTTGTTTGTAAATATTTTGGGAATTAGAAATCAATCTTGATGGGATTTGGATTTGCGGAAGAGCAAGCATAGTATTAAACTTGTGGTTCTTTTTAATTTATAATCCATATCCACTTTATTACCTTTGGTTAGAAGATGCGTAGCACAACGTTAAAAATCAAACGTTAAAGGAGTAGTAGCTTACCGCATGTCTAAAAAAAGTGATAAGGTGTCGTATATCGCTATATTTACAAATATTCGAAATAATTAAGGCTGAAAATCACGAACTGGGATTTGCGCTGGGTCACGGATTCTTCCACCACCAGAAGGGGTGTGGCCAAAGGCTTCAGTTGGACTTATTTGAAAATTCCTGGAGTGGTTTTATGCCAAATATTATATGAATTGTTTGTTCTCCTGGTTCTATCAAAAAAATTCATGATACGCGGATGCATTACGTGTCAAATTTTAGATTTTTCACTCAAATATTTAATTTTACAAACAACTACTGTTTATTCATTAATTATTTTTTAGGGCTCTCAAAAGCAGGGTAAAGAACAATTAAAATATTTCTTTCTTCCTCACAGCAATGCAATAGATATGTGAAATAGAAACGACAAGATTATTCAAGGTAAAATTACAATTTCAATTTTGCAAATTAATACAAAATTATTACTAAGTTTCTAGAAAATAGTCACCTCTTAACGGGCTTTGGTTTAAAGGGAATATAATATATTTGATATATTCTGATCAACAACTAACACACAAAATCTCTGACCCCCCTCACATGACGCATTAGATCCTCCTATATCAATAGGAGCACGCGCGTTTTTATTCTTAGATTTTTAGCCAATTTTTAAAAATTCGGCGTTGAAAACGGACTCATCCATTAAGTTTTTAGATAAGCTCAAACTCAGAACCAGTAGGACTATGAAGAGATGAAATAAATAAAAATGGTGCCAATATAGACATTGTTTCAATTTTTTGAAGAAAAACTGATTAATAAAACAAATGTTCAGTATATCTCGAAAAAAATCAATATTATATAAGTTCGATTTGATTCAATTGTTGTTTTTATTTATATTCGACGTAAATATTTGTGCTCAGATTTGATTATCTAAAAATGTGTTATCGGATAAATCGTTAAATGCAAACGCCGAATTATTTAAAATGTGGCTAAAAAGTCTAGCTAAAAAACGACAGGAAGCTCTTGTAATCGATTATCTTCATTGCTGAAGCAAAAAAAGATTGAAAAGACCGACGCATACCTGATTTGCGGGTGGATAAAGATAATGATAGTGGTTTTGGAGATGTGAATTAGGAAAGGGAAATCTGATACGGACGAACATGTAACTCATACTTTTTCTAGAATCGGTCTGACTGGTACAGATGGAACAACACTTATCTAAGTTTTGTTCTAACAATGTTACAAACGTCGGTTGTCAGCAGCAAAAAAAGGTTACACTGGCCCAGCATGGAGTCAAACAAGGGTCATCTAATAAACGAGAATTTACTTGAAGAAACAATTGAGATCTGGAACAAAATACATTGGACTCAGGTTACCGATTTATTTATTATTTCAAAATCTATTAAAGACACTAAATAAAGATAGAATGAGTAACATTCGTCTGAATGGACCATTTAATCATTTTAGATTCATTTAGGGTGAGCTCAAATGAGCCGCTCAAGTTCCGGAAGTTTGTCCAATATATTCAAAAAAGCTTACGGTCAATTTTACGCGATTTTAGCAATCAATCCAGCGGTAGTGCCCAAATATCCTCGAAGAGCAACATCGCGAAAATGCGTAGGCGTTTTGGTTTTTATTAAAAGATTATAAAGTACGTCAATGATAGAAATCATATTTAAGATACATTGTCCTATATCTTATTTTTATTTGATTGTGTTTGGGTTGAGTTACGTTTCTTACCTTTTGATATGTTACTTCATTTTTAACCAATTGACTCCGTATAAAATTGAAAAACGTTTCAAATTATGATGTCATTTCGAACGACCGAAGCGTTTTATTCATTTATGGAAACGAAAAATTTATTCTGTTTCATTCTAGCCGAAAGGCCAATATACGCGAAAAGCGAATGCGAAAATTAAAGATAAAGAAACAGGCGATTGGCTCATTCGTCTGTATCCCTGAGTCAAATGGCTTAATTAATAGCTTAAAGCCTGCTCTTGGCAGACGAGAGAAGGTAAAATAAGCGTTATTTAAATCTATGTATGAACAGTAGTAATGAAGTAGTAAGGTGGCCGACATGCATTAAAAGAATAAGTCCATACTAAATATCATAGAACAGAGTGTAAAGGGGTACAGGTGTTTGAGTAGGAAAAAATGAGAAAGTAGTTCGATTCGTATGAATAAACCTTCTCTAGAAGGAATACTGTGTGGTCATTTTTGTTTGACTCCAAATTTGAGGCGTGTATAAACAACTTAATCGAGATGAGATGTTAATATGTAAAGCAGAAATATAGGATATTTGCTGCTATCATATTTTATTAAATGATGTCAGTATACATAGTGTGAAAGTAAATTTAGATAAATTGTTAAGAAGGGACATAACGAAAAGTCGCTTTTTTTTCGCAATAGGAATTTGAATACTGGTTGTTTGCAAAGGAGCATTCTTTAAATCCTTTTGTAAAGAGAAACTGTAAAACGCATAGAATAAACTACTTCATTTCGAACAGATTAATTAAATTTTTAACACGATTTGATTCAGGTTTATTGCTATAAGGCGCATTCTATATATAGTAAATTACAATGGAGAATAATATGCTAGTAAACAGCTAATTAATTTTCTTTAAATGAGGGTTGTGAGGATGTATTTGCCATTTATGAAAGGGGCTCGTACGTAAAACGATGAGGTCACTTTCTCATTATAAATAAATACAAGAAAAACTATTGTGAGAAATGACCATTTTGAAAAATCATATAGTGGAAATAAAATTAAAAGTGCACAAATATTCGGTATACATATTGCAGAACGCAATTAGAAACAGTCCATTTCAACAATGATTTTAGAACGTTCTTAGAAAAAATAGGGTTTTCAGCTTATAAATTCTTTTGTTGCTCATAGCAACGCTTGTGTGAAAATTTTGACACCATAGTTGCTAATTCGTTGATCCAAGCAAATCGTATCAGGAATCTTTTGTGGTGACTTAGATTTCTAGTTCTCACTTTATGTTCAAAATTTTTTCGAGATTTCGCGCACATTTTTTGTTCGATTTACAGCCAATTCATGGGCCGAAATTCAAAAAAAACTCCCATTTTGATGTTTCACAACATCTTTGGCTTGTATTCCAAAAAATGGTTTCTGCATTTACAGAAAAAGCCTTGTATCAAAACGTAAGAAACACTCGCAGTTTGTCAAGGCATATTCAACCAGATTGCTGACCTGAGGCGATAAATTCGAAAAAAAAATTAGCTACTCATTCAATAAAATTCAGACAATTTCGATCTCACCAAATCAAAACTATCCGATATAAAGCTCTAGAACCTTGTGTTTTTGAAAGAAAGCTAAGGGGGAACTTTTTCGGGTTTTACGGGTAAACACGTGGTCATGAGTAGGGAGTGGTTACTGACGGGTCAATGGAATCGCAGAGATAAGATTAGAATTTTCATATGATATGATGAGAGAATTGTCTTACTTCGAGTCATCATTTAGCGTAGAAGCTCCAAATGAGTCAGAAATCATCCACACACCCTTAAGGGGGTTGGTCACACTTGCTCTGATTTTGCCTTGCACCGCATGGAGTTTACTTTGTTTAAAAAAAAAATATAAAAATACCCTGATTCCTGAGTGAACTGATCTTGTAGAGGAATATCGATTTGCAACTATTATTAAATGCCGTATGGATGACGTCATGTTATTTATAATAATCTATATCCGAATCGAATTTTGAAAAATACGAAAAANAGAAAACCGTGCCAAAATCTCCTAAATTTCGCTCGCTTTCATGCCGACAAACTTATCCAAGCTCCCTATTATCTATGTTCAAAACTACGCACGTAACAGGTGCTTGTCATTATATAACTGTCAGTTTTAGGGCAGGTCAAGGTCATAAAATGCGGATAAATTCTTTGAACGTCAAGTCGTCTCCAAATTTGGATAGTCCAATATTTTTCAAATATTTATTTTGTGGCTTTTGAATTCGTGAATCATGACTTAATGATAGTTGTAAAATTGCTCTAACCTTTGCTTTGATTTAGAAATAGGCAAATTGCACGCCGTGCGCTATAACTAATCTATTAATAAGTTTTATGAAGATTTATTTATTTTTTGACAGTTTCTAGTGTTTCATGTCAGTGTCGAAACTTTTACAAAATTCCAATGACATTCCAAAAGCATATCATAAAGTCAATATAAGTCAATATTATATTATTATGATTTATTGTGAAAAATACTCTTTATGGTAATTAAAATACAAATATTAATACAAATATTAATACAAATATTGGTACACCTTGATGGCGCAGGTTTGTTTCTTAAGGCCGATTTTTTTGGCTTTGAAAATTAAATAAAGCTATGAGAGATCAGACCTGTTTCAAAAAGGGTTTTTTTTGAAAAATACTCTCTCATGATTAGAAATGTAGATAAGTTTTGACTCAGATTTTTTTATAAAGTGCCGTTTGTAGCTTCATAACATTGAGTGAAAAGCTGAAAACGGTAAACCAAAAGTATACCTAATATATAATAAAATATCTCTTGAAAAACTTACGATTGTGTGGTGAGGTGGCAGAAAGTATGGAAGTCGAGTTCTTAAAACAGCGGTGTCTCTGAATCTGTCTTCGGTGGTTTCCTTGGCTCTTTTATGGGTCCGATGTCTGCTAGCTGTACTCCGGCGAGGTTGTATTTTTTTTGAAAAATTATAATTATAATAAAAAGTAAACTAAAATTANATATGCTAAAGCAAAAGAAAGTTAACCTCAGCCAATAATGTCCTCGGATTTTGTATCTTTCGAATTCTCATGGCTAGAGAAAAAAATTTTGAGTCAAAATTTCCCTAGGAATATTAATTCTAACGGAGTGGGTAAATTATAGTTTAAAAATTTGTTTTGTATTACGTAAAACAATGTGAGATTTCTTTTGTTGGTGGTTATTTCAATTTATAATTTTCGGCCAACATTTATAATTTCGCTTATAAAAGAGAAGCCACTGTTCTTAGAGAATTTTATTTTTTGAGGTTTTTTGAAGAGTTCGTTTTTTATGAAAGAAATAACTAGCTTAAATTTTTGTATTTTTTCGTAAGATAAGCGAAGATAAAGAGATCCACACTGCTTGCACGTGACCAAAGTATCGAAAATATATTTGTTGAAAATATTTTGGGATTAGATCGAATCTTGATGGGACTTTGGATTTGCGGAAGAGCAAGAATAGTATTAAACTTTTGGTTCCTTTTAATTTATAATCCCATATCCCTTTATCACCTTTTGGTTAGAATGCGTAGCCACAACGTTAAAATCACACGTTAAAAGGAGTAGTAGCTACGCATTCTAACCAAAAGGTGATAAGGGGATATTCGCTATATTAAAAATTATCTCGAAATAATTTAGGCTGAAATCACCGAATGGATTTGCGCTGTCACGGGTCTTCCCACGCCAGAGGGTAGTGGTCCACAGGCCTTCATGGACTTTTTGAAATCTGGAGCTGTTTTATGCAAATTTATGAATTGTTTGTCTCCTGGTTCTATCAAAAAAATTCATGATACCGGCGCTATTCGATTAGCAGTAAGATTTTAAGATTTTTCATAATAATTTTAATTTTTACAAAACTAAACTGTTTATTCATTAATTTTTTTTAGGCTCTCAAACAGGGTAAAGAAAATGAAAATATTTCTTTCTTCCTCACAGCATGCGAAAGATATGGATTGAAAAAGACTGATTTATTTCAGGTAAATTCTAAAATTTCAATTTTGCAAATTAATACAAAATTATACTAAGTTTACTAAAATAGTCACTCTACCGGGATTTCAGATATAATATATTTGATATATTCTGATCACACACAAAACACAACAAAATCTCTGACCCCCGCAATGACGCATTAGATCGCTATATCAATTACGGAGCCTCCTGGTCGTTTTTTGCTAGATTGTTAGCCAAATTTTTTAAATAATTCGGCGTTTGAAAACGACTCATCCCATTAAGTTTTTAGATAGCTCAAACCGACCACTACTATCAAGAGATGAATAAATAAAAATGGTGCAAATTAGACCATTGTTTCCAATTTTTTGAAGAAAAACTGATAATAAAACAATTTCAGTAATCTCCGAAAAAAATCAATATAATGTTCCGATTTGGATCAATTGTTTTTATTTTATCATTCACTAAATATTTGTGCTCAGTTTGATCTATCTAAAAATGTTATCGGATAAGTCGTTATCAAACGCCGAATTATTTAAAAATGTTGGCTAAAAATCTAGCTAAAAACGACCAGGAGGCTCCGTAATCGATATGCCATTGCTAAGCAAAAAAAGATGAAAAACCGACGCAACCCTGATTGCGGGGTTAAAGATATTGATGGGTTTTGGGTGGAATTAGGATAAAGGGAATTCTGATACGGAGAACATGTAAACTCATAACTTTTTTCTAGACGGTCGATTTGGTCGATGGAACCAACCTTTATCAAGTTTTTTCTACAATTTACAAAGTCGGTGGTCAGGCACAAAAACAAGGTTACACTGGCCCAGTCATCGGAGTCAAACAAGGGTCATCTAATAAACGAGAATTTACTGAAGAACAATTGAGATCTGGACAAAATACAATTGGACTCCAGGTACCGCATTTAATTTATTATTCAAAATCTATAAAGACGACTATAAATAAAGATAATGAGCTAACATCGTCTGAATCGGACCATTTTAATCATTTTAGATTCATTTTAGGGTGAGGCTCAAATTGAGCCGCTCAATATTGCCGAATTTGCCAATATATCCGAAAAAAAGCTACGCAATTTCGCGATTTTTAGCTCAATTCCAGCTAGTGCCCATATCGCCGAAAGAGCCAACATCGCCAAAATTGCGTAGGCGTTTTAGGTTTTTATTACAAATTATTAAAGTACGTCATGAATGAAATCATATTTCAAGATAACATTTCCTTAATCTTATTTTTTTATTTGATTGTGTTTGGTTGAGTACGTAATTCTACACATTTTGATATTTTACTTCATTTTAACCAATTGGTAAACTCCTTATAAAATTGAAAAACGTTTCAAATTATGATGTCATTTCGAACGCCGAAGCGTTTTTTCACTTTTGGAAACGAAAAATTTATTTCTGTTCTCATATCGCCGAAAGTGCCAATATCGCCGAAAATGCCGAATATCGCCAAATTAAAAAAAAATCGGCGATATTGGGCCTCTCTCTGTATCCCTTGGTCAAATGGCTTAAATTAATAGCTTTAAAGCCTGCTCATTGGCCAGACGAGGAGAGCGTAAAATAGGCGTTTTAAACTATTTGAATCATGTAGTAATGATAATGTAGGTAGGTGGCCCAGCTTAAAAGAATATGCCAACTACCTAAATTATCATCAGTGTGAACAAGGGGTATAGGTTTTTGATAAAACAATGAAAAATAGTTCGATTCGATGAATAAACCTTTCTCTAAATATGTGTGGTCATTTTGACTCAAAATTTTTGAGCGATCTAACAACTTAATCGGATGAGTTGTTACTAAAAGCAGAAATAAGGATATGCTGCATATCATATGCAATTATAAAAATTTGAAAAATTATCGATAATTATTTTTAGATGGGCTCTAACCAAGTCGCTTCGCAGCAAGGAATGACCGGATTTGGAACAGGAAGACAGATTCTTTAAAACCCTTTAAATGAAACTTTTAAACTGCATCAGAATAAAGCTACTTCAATACTAAACAATTAATTAATTTTACACGATTGATCAGGTTAATTTGGCTATAAGGTCGCATTTCATGAAATTAAATGGAGATATTTGCTGCTAGAAATGTATTTAAGGGGGTGGTGTGGATGATTTCTGACATTTTGAAGGCTTCGTACGGCTAAACTGATGACGGTAGAACATTTCTCATCAATACATATGAAAGATCTATCGAAATCGAAAATTTTGAACATAAAAGTGAGAATTAGAAAATCAAAAAAGAGAAGCAATTTATTGTTCCCAGAACATTTGTTGTATAAATTAGATGAATATCATTTTTTGATTCGCAAACAAACTCCGTAAATTATAATACGAAAACGATTTTTGGGACTGTTAAATTTTTGCCCAGCAGCTTAAAAAACCGCGTAAATGATATTGAAATTAATTTAACTATCCCAATAAGTACGCAAACTAAGTAGTCGTCAATCAAACGCGAAGGAAATTTTCCGTTTACGTTCAGGTCATTCGTAAAAATGAAAACACTGTTTCGTAATTTGCAATATAAACTGGCTAATAAGATTCAAATTTTTTGTTTTTTAGAAAATATTCATCGCATAAAGACCTAACATATGTGGGATGGAAATTTTTGTCAATTTGAAGTTGTTCATTGTTTATCAAAGGTGCCGCGCACACTGACATTTCGTTGCAAAGATACATGTACTTATTTATAATAGAAGAAATAATAAAAAAAATAAACTAATTATATTAAATAAATTCCATTAAACCATATTTTTCTATGTCTGTGGTGTTTTTTTAATTGGTTATAGTCGAACTACTCGAAAAATATTATCATGACGACAATTTTTTTTTGTATTTTTCAACATTCGGATTTCGGATATAGATTTTTATAAATAGACTATGACGTCTCATAGCGGCATTTTAATTAGTTTGCAAATCGATTTCACAAGACTCAGTTCACTCGGAATCGATATTTTTTTTTTTATTTTTGAAACAAAGAAACTGCATGCGTGGCAAGCAAAATCAGGCATGGACAACCCCCTTAAGGGGTCGTGTGGATGATTCTGACATTTTGGAGGCTTCGTACGGCTAACACTGATGACGGTTAGAACATTTCTCATCAATACATATGAAAGATCTATCCTTGATCTCGCGATTCCATTTGACAGTTCATGTACCACTCCCACCAACCATCTGGTAATCGCGGTTAAACACGAGTCCTCAGCTTTTTCAAAGAAACAAGGTTCCTAGAGCTTATATCGGAAAAGTTTTGAGATTGGTGAGAATCCGAAAAATTGTCTGAATTTTAGTGATGAAGCTATTTTTTTCGATTTTCGCCTCAGGGTCAGCATCTGGTTGAATATGCCGAAAATGGTGTTTTTCGACGTTTTGATACAAGGCTTTTTTCTGTAGAAATGCCAGAAACGTCATTTTTGGATATAACAAGCCCAAGAGTTGGTGAACCATCAAAATGGGAAGTTTTTTTTTGGATTTTCGGCCTGATTGGCTGTAAATCGACAAAAAAAGTGCGCGAAATCGAAAATTTTGAACATAAAAGTAGAATAGAAAACTAAGTGCCACCAAAAGATTCCTTGTATACGATTTGCTGGAAACGAATTAGCAACTATGGTCTCATTTTCAACACAAGCAGTGCTAGAGAGCAAAACGAAGTATTTATAGAAAAACCTATTTTTTTCTAGAATCCGTTGTGTTGAAAATGAGACCATAAGTTGCTATATCGTTTCCAGCAAATGTATACAAGAATCTTTTGGTGGCACTTAGNTTTTTTCTCTTTTTACGTTTAAACATTTCAAACAAAAGTTATAGACCGTTGAAAAGCAGTGAGAAATACCCAGCAATGACAACAATCGGCATGCACAACCCCCTTAACCAGCATGTGTTTCTTATAAAAATAATTGTACTTGCAGCACTAAACTTTCTTCTTAAAACTAATGATATCTCATGGAAACCAAAATTCAATCGATATATCGAAAGGTTATTTTTATAGGAGGGATGCAGGTTTTCTGGCTTTCAGGTACATTGTATTTGGAAACACCATGAAGCCGAATAATACTCAAACGTCCTGACACCTATGATTTGACAATTTTTGTCAGGACGTTTGAGAGAGTGTCAGGACGTTTGAGAAACCGTCAAGACGTTTGAAAAACTGTCAGGACGTTTGTCACTTACACTTTTTTTTNATTGTTGGTTTCGACTGCATAAAATTGTTCCCTACAAATGAAGTTTGAAAAACATCTCAAAAATTTTTCCAAAAAATTCCAAATATTTGGCTGAAAACAACTTTTCAAATCTTGCCCAAAATTACCTTGTAATGGAAACCCATTACTATTCAATGGAAACCCATTACCCTCTAATGAAAGCACATAACCATTTATGAAAATCATTTTTCGCGAAAGTGGGTTTCCATAAATGGTTAATCGGTGTACAAACTTTCGCTGCTTTTTACTTTATATGCACTTTGAAAAGGAGTCGGCATGTGAACAGTACTTTTGCATCGTTTCCGACAGAAATGTAACTTTTGAAGACAACTGTGACCGTGTATCACGTGATATGGTATACCTGGCTTTTCTCACTATATTTTCTAGAACTAAAAATTAAAATTCTAGAATATAAAATGTCGGATGCCAAAATATTACCTTTCATCTTCTTTAGGCAGAAAAAATTTAAATTTCAACATTCAAAGTAGAGCCACAATTGTGGCTCAGGTGCCTTGGCGGAACTTTTTTTTATATGCTCACAAGGGTTAAGGTCAAATTTTCTTGACCAACTTTAGCCAGCTGTGAAAGTTGCAAAAAGTAGCGCACTTTTTTTTCTGCAATCAGGAGAAAAAGCTGATACAATTTCAAGTTTTTCGATTTCGGGCACAATGACCACCCGGTCAACCACAATGACCATTCAAACTTCAAGGACAATCTCAATTTCATCGTCGTGACTCGAAATACCTTATAAATAATCGGAAGGGTCGACTTTCTGATGAAAATATTAGCAACAATGGGTCAATTATGTACTGAAAGGTCGCTAGAGTGCAAAAACTGGTCAAACCTCAATCTCAAGTTCATCGTATAGACTTACAAGTACCCTTAAAATAATCGGAAAGGTCGATTTTATAATGAACGTATTAGCAACATAGTGTTAGTCATGTACTGAAGTCGCTAGAGAGCAATTATTTGACCAGTTTTTGCTCGACATTTTATCAGCTTTTTCTCCTGATTGCAAAAAAAAAAGTGCGCTAGCTCCTTATTTGCAACTTTTACAGCTGGATAAAGTTAGTCATGAAAATTTGATCTTAAAAATATTTTTTTTGAAAAAATTTCAAAAGGAAAAAAATCATAGGTCTTAAAATTACCAGAAAAAAATTCTCTACAAGATAGCTTAAAAACATTGATACTCATTTTTGACTTTTGAAATTCCTTATTCCGAGGGTCCATATATATTTTTTCAAAATTTTAGAGAACGCTCTTCATTTAAGTTTCTGAAGAGATCAACGAGCACGAAATTTCGAATTTTTGCGAAATCTGAAACCCCCTTTAAATACGATATTTTAGGACATCTTTACGTGTACTTTTATATGTTTCAAAAAATATCGACTAAACAAATTGACGATACTTTACTAGCTGTCGGAGTGGAAAGCATCAAAAAGCAAAAAAGTACGTTAGCATCGAAAATTTATCAGTGAAAAAGTATTTTAACTGAGGTATGATTCCCTACTCAAGTGCCTCTCAGCAGTAAAAAAAATGTCCACACGTTCACATTTCGGCTTTCGGAAACGGCTCATCCAATTTAGTTTTTAGATAGGCTATCTAAGATAGCTCAAAATGACCACGCATATTTAGAAAATCTAACAAAAAAAAATTTGTCCTGACCATCTTTTCATTTTTCAAAAAAAACTTTTTTTATAGAGATTTATTATAAGTTTTTAAAAAAATGGTTTGATTCAGACCATTTTTTAGATGAATATCTCAGAGATATTATATCTGTTATAATTTTGAGCTACCTAAAAATTCAATCAAATTAGTTGTTTTTAAAAGCCGAAATAAGCGGTGTAGACACCCTATTTACTCCTAAGAGGCACTTTGCTGGAGAAAAGGATATAGACTACATGTAATAATTTAAGATATCATAAAAACTATATCAAAGATTATACTTGGGTAAGGATAATTACTAATTTGTTAGCTAGCTTGCTCTAAAGCGACGCGTCATTATGACGAGTATTTTTCAAAAAATATTTTTCAGCGTGCTTTATGTACCCAAATTGGTCAAAATAAAAATTTTGGATTCAGACCAATTTGGTTACAGAAAACACGAGCTTGCTTAGTATACCCACCTAGGCAATGTATAGTGTGGACAAAAAAAAGTCGATTGGCCAATTTGGGTACGCTAAGCACGACCCCTAATTGTCATTCAATTTTTATCCTAGAAGTTAATGGAAAAAGTTATTCGAGTCTCAATTCTCAAAAATATGGCGGAGTTGAAGGTCCCGGAATGTTTGCTGGAAATGAATTTATTACACCTCCTCCAAATGGAATTCCAATGGCTGGCATGCCTCAACAGTTACAAGATCCATCAATATTCGCTAACCAAAAACTAATACAGCAACAAATGCAGCAAATGCAGAAACAACAACAGCAGCAAAGGGTAGGTAATGAGTGCGATAAAAAATGAAAGGTATCTAAGCAGGTTGAAAAAAAGTTTAAAAATATTTTCTAACGAAATTTTTAAAACATAAGTTTTTTGAAGGTTTAATGAAAATGTTTTTTTAGTTAAATAAAAAAATTTTGTTAAATTTAAATCGAGAGTATTTTGGCATTTTTTTTTCTAACAAAAACAGTTTTTCAACAAAGCATTTTATAACAAATTTTTAGCTAAGGTTTTTTGTGAAGAAATTTTTTTTTGTTGAATAAAAATGTTTGTTTCTTAAATAACTTTTTTTTTGTTAAATAAAAAGTTTTTAGTTAAATAAATTTTGGCAGAATTTTTTTTAACAAAAATAGTTTTCAACAAAACATTTTATAACCCTGTTTTGTTAGAAAATGTTTATTTTTTTTGAAAATATTTTCGCGCTTATAACTTTAATAAACATTTTCAAAAATATTTCAGTGTTATTTATGAAGGCATGATTGGTAAATATCCAATGAAATTTTGTTTCTAATACTGGTTATTTGGTTTTAATAAAATCAAACGGGATGATGGGTGTCAATTTTTTAAATTTGCAAAAACATTTTATTTTGGCAACTCAAAGGAATAGCCTCAAAGGAATAACTCTAAAAAATATGCCGATTTGCAATTTCGTTTGAGCAAAAAAGTTGTTTAGTGAGCAGCTCACTGTGAGCTCTAATTTACAAGATTAGACAACTTTCGGATTAAAATTCCAAAGTCAATTTTTTTCGAAGACAGCCTATTGCAAATTTACATTCACAAACTTCTGAAGCCAAAAAAGATATTTGTCAAAAATATAATATAAAAGTTGCTATGAATGTTAATTTTTTACTCTTATTTTTAAGAAAACGTAAATTTAAATTGATTATTACATAATGTATCTGCAGAACTGGATTGAAATTATAGAATCGGATCGTTTTTCTGATCCGATACGATTCTTATACCTCGAATCGATAATTATACCTTGGTAGGTCTAGACACTATATTTTAAGTAATTATCGATATAGACTATATCATATAGTCGTAATTTTGGTATCAGCTGATGCGATACGTTTAAAATTTATCGGTCGTCCGATGATCGAACTTCGATCCGATATGATTGGAATTTAAGGTCAGTCGAGTTAACCTACCGGTGGAGACGATCCGATCCAATAAAGTTGAAATTGTATTTTCTAGAATCAAAGTTAAAACGCTGACTCATCGCTCCGATGTAATGTTTATTTTCTTAATCTGGGTCCTAATCACATATAAAAACTTTTGGTCTTAACTCGTAGACTCGATTTCCGGCAAGTAGTGACCAATTCACCATAAATCGTTTTTACGGACGCTTAAACATTATTGACAAGATCAGTTATAAAGTTATCGATAAACTTGGAAGACAAAATGGACGTTTGGTGCGTTTTTTTTTT
The DNA here is from genome assembly GCA_004367855.1 of Oikopleura vanhoeffeni. NCBI lineage: Eukaryota > Metazoa > Chordata > Appendicularia > Copelata > Oikopleuridae > Oikopleura > Oikopleura vanhoeffeni. Next base: position 139,708 of record SCLH01001153.1, on the reverse strand, counting down.
GGAAAATTTTACTGTTACGTACTTATTTTTCGCAAAATTTTTTGAATCACCAAATAAAACCTTTCATGTAATCAGAAAAAAATCTAAGACTTTTTTTCCATTACACCAAGCCCCAAAATGATCACGTGACCGTTATATTCAAGAAATAAGGTCGTCCAAAATATAGTACTGTTTTTTCAAAAAATGCTTTAAATCAACGTTTTGAAATAAGTGAAGAGTTCTTAGGAGTTTTTAAGACTTTTTTCCAATTACCTAAAGTCCAAAAAACGATCACGTGACTTCAAATTAAAAATAAGGTTTGGGCTCAAGTCACCAAATAGTACTCAAATTACGCCGAAAAAAATTGTGTGGATAAATAAACACCTAATTTAGAGTTTTGAACAAATGTGAATTTCCAAAAAAGGTCACGTGATCTTATTTTTCAGAAATAAGGATTTATTTATGACATATTTTAAACCTTATTTTTGGATTATTTCGTCACGTGATTTTATTCAGACTTCAGTAAATGAGAAAAGTGTTAAAAACGTTTTGAAGTTGACCTGGAATTTTTTTGACGTAATTTTGAGTACTTTTTCAAATTACTGTATATTGGTAAATATATTTTTTTTTTTCAAAAGTACTTCAAATCATGCGGAAGACCCCTTAAAAGAATCGTAACGAGTTTCTAAGACTTTAATTGCATTACAGTTATGGCTCCCGGTTTAAATAGAGCATTTATAGAAGTCAAAACTTTGGAAAAACTGATTACATAAGACGCTTACGCATGAAGATATATATTTCACAACTAATTTAAAGAGAACATTTTACTAGAGAATTTGTAGAAAACATATAATTATGTTTAGACAAGAGCGATAGAAAATCATTTGAAGTTTATATGAGGTAGTTTCAAATATAAATTAGGTTTAATTTCATCTAATTATTGCACTTTTCTTGTCATTCGAGGTAAATTTCGCAACTTTTTGGTTTTCTTATCCTCATTAAATGCCTTTTAATGCGTTTAAATTTTGTTTTTGTTTTTTAATTGTATAGCAAATTGGCTGAATATGTTTAAGCTTATGAAAAATGTATGTTGATAAGAAACTTTGCTTATATGGCTCGATTTATAAGAATGGTCACTAGTTTGCCGGAAATCGAGTCTGGGTTAACAGATTCATGTCTAAAGTCTACGAGTTAAATAATTACGTTTTTTGACACACTAACATTTTTCGATAAATTTTTGTTGTTGGAAAAATTCTTGTTATTACAAATTGTGGATTTCGAATACGATAAGACCTTTTTGAAATCGATGGTCTCAGATTTCTTACATTTTAGGCTCAGTGTGTTCGCCCTAGAAAAACACACAAAGATTTTGAAATCATTGCCAACTCGTTGAACTAAAACCACGCGTAGGCGCTAGCCTGGATAAAGATTTTTCCTTTTTTTTTAGTGATTTTAAGATTTTTTCACTGATTTAGTGATTTTGCTCTCTTGCGTCACTTGTGAAAAGTTTTTTTTAGTTTAAAGGTCATTTTCGTGATCTTTGGTGATAATTTGCCATGTGGTGAAATTTTTGGTCAAATTGAGACATTTTCAACGTCCAAAATTTGATACCCTTTAAATTTGAACTTACACCTCCTGTGAGACCCTGGGGTCGAATTTCAAACATTTGAGAGAAATGCTATGGAAAAACCTACATGAATTCTGAAAACACCAACAACTGGTCGATTTATAATCTCACGTAGGCGCTAGCCCCGAGCACAGATTTTGATTTTTTTTTAGTGATTTTTAGATTTTTTCACTGATTTAGTGATTTTGCTCTCTTGCGTCACTTGTGGAAAGTTTTTTATAGTTTAAAGGTCATTTTCGTGATCTGTGATGACGATTTGGCATGTGGTGAAATTTTTGGTCAAATTGAGACATTTTCGACGTCCAAAATTAGATACCCTTTAAATTTGAACTTACACTTCCTGTGAGACCCTGGGGTCGAATTTCAAAAATTTGAGAAAAACGCCCATGGATAAACTTACATGGATTCTGAAACCACCAACAACTGGTTAATTTATAATCTCACGTAGGCGCTACCTCCGAGCACATATTTTGATTTTTCTGAACTTTGAGCGCCTCCTGCCACCTTGTTGTGAATTTTTAAAGAAATTTTTTCTTCTCAAAATTGGTTTTTGCCTACGGCGAACACACTGAGCCTGAAATGAAAGAAATCTGAGAACATGGATTTCAAAAAGGTCTTATCGTATTCGAAATCCACCAATAAGGATTCCTAATTCAGAAAGAGAATATATTTTTTCTTCTCGACAATTGTTGTAACAAATTTGAAAATTTAGGCCATGCTGGATCCATCAAAAAAGAGAAACGGGTTTCAAAATGAAGACAGTGGATGGGGATCTGTAAAGGATCAGGAGTAATTATTTGAACATTTTAAAATCACAACTACTCTTCTCTGAACTATTAAAGACTCCCAATTTAGTTCGAACCTACCTAATGGAAAAAATTTAATTTTACATTCCAATTACTTGTACATTCCGATACGAAAAACTTGTCCTTTCAAATATACTGTTATAAGAAAACTTATGATTCCGTTTTTATCACTGTCTTTTATTTTAAACTGACAAATAATTTTAATAAATAAAGCTTCTAAACTGTCCACTTGAAAACCTAAATAAATATATCATGTAGATACATGAATACATACATATATGTACAGCGGTTTACCACTTAAAGCCCCCCTGACCACTTAAAACCTCCCTTTTTGGGCATATTTGATTTTCCCGGTCACCTGTGAACCACTTAAAACCCCCCCAAAAATTCTAAGACTTTTTTCTAAATTCAAAGACTTTTTTTTCTATACACTATAGCACCGAAAAATGAACAACGGTGACCGTATAATTCAGAAACTTAGGTCCGACAAAAAAATAGTACTGTTAAATCACATTTGTAAAAAAAGAAAAAGGTTCTTAGAAGTTGTTAAGAACTCCTTTTTTTCCAATTAACCATCAAAATATCAAAAACGATTAGGGTGAACTTTCAAAATTAGGAAATAAGGTTTTGGTGAAAGTAAAACAAATAGTGGATCAATTTACGCGCCGAAAATTTTTATTGGGCAATAACACCCATTAAGAAGTTTTGAACATAAATAATATTTTTACAAAGAAATCACGTCACGTGATCTTATATTTGCATGAAAATAAGGATTAAATTTTGACCAATTTTCAAATCCTTATTTGGATTTTTCGGTCACGGGGGGGGTGATTTTATTCCAGACTTCCAAGTAAATGAGAAAAAAGTGTTAAAAACGTTTGTAAGTGACCGCCTGAAATTTTTTGGACGTAATTTTGAGTACATTTTTCAAATATGATATAGTGGAAATATATATGTTTTTTTTTCAATAAGTAACTCAAATCATGCGGAAACCCCTTTAAAAAGAAAGATTCGTAACGAGTTTCTAAGACTTTAATTGCATTACAGTAATGCCCCTCCGTTGTCTAAATAAAAGTTTATAGAAGATCAAGAACTTTGGAAAAAACCTGATTACATATAAACGCTTAATGCATGGAAAGATATATATCCACAACAATATATAATTTCACAAACAAATTAAGAGACATTTTAATCTAGAGAATTTGTAGAAACATATAATTATGTTTAAGACAGAGGATAGAAAATCATTTGAATGTTTAATGAGGATTGTTCAAATATAATTCGAAGGGTTTTAGATTTCAGTCTAATATTGCCTTTTTCTTGTCATTCGAGGAAATTTCGCAACTTTTTGTTTTTTCTTATCCTGCATTAAATGCCTTTTAAATGCGTTTGAAATTGTTGTTTTTGTTTCTTTTAATTGTAAGCAAAATGGCTGAAAAGTGTAAGCTATTGAAAAATGGTAGTATTGATAAGAAACTTGCTATATGTCAAACCCTATTTTTTGAATTATTTCGTCACGTGATTTATTCGTACTTTGGTGTAATGAGAAAAAAGTCTTAAAAACGTTGAAGTTGACCCTGAAATTTTTTTGACGTAATTTGACTATTTTTTCAAATTACTGTACTATGCCTTTTTTCAAAAGTACTCAAATCACGTTGAAGACTCCTTAAACATCGTAACGAATTTCTAAGACTTTTATTGCATACAGTAATGGCCTCCGGTTTAAAATAGCATTTCTAGAAGTCAAAACTTCCGAAATACTGATTACATAAAATGCTGTAGGCGAAAGAAAGAAGAGAGTAAAGCTTTGTTATCAGAGAAATAATTTTCACTAAGAAAATTAAAGAGTCATTTGCTAGAGAATTTTGTAGGAAACAAAAAATTATTTTTAGACAAGCAATAGAAAATCATTTGAAGTTTTATATGAGGTAGTTTCATGAAGGTTTAATTTCAATCTGATTATTGCACTTTTTGTGTGTAACTGGATGATAATTTTTCGCAACTTTTTTGTTTTCTTATCCTCATTAAATGCCTTTTAATTCGTTTAAAAAATTTTTGTTTTGTTTTTTTCAATTGTATAGCAAATTGGACTGAACATTATTTTAAGCTATTGAAAAATGTATGTTGATAATGAAAACTTTGCTAAATATGTGTGGTTTGTTGGAGACATAATTATATCTTATTTTTGCATTTAGAAAATCTAAATCTGTTGAGCTTTTCGATTTATTCAATCATTTGCTATATGGCTCGATTTATAAGTATGGCGACGCGTCGCCATAATCGAGATGGGTAAATATTCATGTCTAAAGTCTACAAGTTAAAATTCCAGAAAGTCAAAAGCAAATTTTGATTGAATTACCTGAGTTGGAAAAATATTTATCATTTTACATTTTTTTCGGTCAAGTCGTTAGTGGGCAGTCTAGAACCCCACCCTATTGTTGTTTCGGTCATCTCTCTTATTATTCCAGTATCTTCTCCCCCCGTATCGTTAAATTGGTCGGACTTTTTCTTAATTTAAGAAATTAAGATATAGATTCAATTTTTCTTAAAAAAATAAAGTTAAGATATTAGAATTAAACATGCTTCACGAATTTTTTCTCAGCCCAAAAGTTTTGCCACTTAATACCCCCGCCCTGTGACCACCCTTAAAACCCTCCCTGGCCTATGACCACTTAAAGCCCCCCTGACCAGTTAAAACCCCCTTTTCGGCCAAAGTTCTAGGGGGGCTTTAAGTGGTCAACCGCTGTATAACATATACATACAAATATCATACACATGTATATGGATCAAGGGCCCTCAACCGACAGATTGTGACTATTTGAAGAATACAAACAACGCAGGATACTAGCACCCAATGAAAACCCTGAATTGAAGAATAAGCCGATTTCATTGATCAACGGATCATTTGAACGGATCAATCAATCAAATGCTCGGATTCCGCATTTTTCAAATAGACACAATCTGTCGTCCTCGAATTGAAGGGCCCCTAATTTATATAATATGTATCTTGCCTAGGTTGTTACAGCAAATTGACTATTTGAGATCTATAATTTTTATGAAAAACGGGAAAGTAAATTTTTAGATTAAAAAATTTGCTGTAACACCCTAATCTCACCTTTAGGAGTTTCGAACCACGAAATTTTTACACAAGATAACAGAGTTTTTTTCTTAATCTAAAATTTCGATATGGCAATGCCATAATGGCATCAAGAAGTTAATAAGTTTGATTTCCAAAAAATATCTTACTCAAGAATCTGAGTCAAAATTATTGCCGTTATACAAAAGTGTATGAATTCAACTTCGTTCAAGCCACCTTTTTTAATTTTCCCTCCAATAGGCCATGCTCAAACTAAATGTGACAAAAGCCTCTTTAGGAGGTACAACTTGTACCGTACAAGGCTTTTCCACATAACACTTACTAGGAGTATTGCCATTTTAACAGCCCGGAACATATAAAGCCTCTGGTATGCCGTTAATAATTTAGGAAAATCTTCTTAGATTTTCCTTCTTATTGACTGTCAGAAGTGCGCTGAACCACCTATATCAGGCTTCCAAAAAGGGAAAGAGATAGACCTATCCCCTATGGGGGATAGGGATAGTAAAAAATACATTTTTCATAAAAATTAAAACGTTTTTAATTATTTTTTATCCGCGAAAAATTGTTTGAGCTTCAAAATGAGTCTAGTATATTGACCAGAACTTGCCCAGGAAGAAAAATATGATTTTTCAAAGTTAGCTGGTGATAAATTACCACCATCTGAGTTGGTCGTTGTTCAGAATTTCTGAGCATACCCGTTAAGAATTGATTTTTAGTACATTATCCTGCTGTTGATGGGTCAGAATTACAGTTTCTGTCTGTCCAATTATAATCATTTTACTGAAAAATGTTCAAAATTGGGCTAAAAATTCGATTCCAGGGCTTCATTTTGACATCTAAAAATTTCTAAATATTTGGACAAAATTTTGAGTGAGCCAGTTCAAATTCTATTTTAACCTATTTTTATAAACATTTTGAATTTTTTAACATTACTATTGAATTTTGGCAATTTTGTGGAAATAGTATCTTTAGCAAGTCCACCATTAAAGAGTGAGTCTAAGTGATATATCTTAAAAAATGCCCCCAAAATTATTTTTACATCATTTGACCCTCTAATACCTCGCAGTATCATATAAATAAATACACACAATTTTGACTTCACTTCCGGTCAAACCGGAAGTGATGATTCATCGAAAATACCGCCAAATTCTTTAAACATCATTTCACCTTTAAATCGACGTTCTAGTACTACATAAATAATTAATTACAATTTTTACTTTATTTCCGGTCAAACCGGAAGTTATGAGTCATCGACAATACCGCCAAATTTTTTTAACAATATTTAACTTTCAAATATATCTCCAATTTTAGGGGGAGAGAATTGAACGATCTCCATTCCCTTCCCTTCATAGGGGAAAGGAAGGGAATGGGGAAGAGGTCCAAGGGGAAAGGGGAACGAACTCGCAAAAAGGGAAAGGGAACGATCCCTTTTACAAGCCTGCCGGGTATCATAAATTAAATCAATAAGCAGTACTTTTGCTTACTTGCATTCAAAAGCAGATGCTGACGTTTGTTCGTTTTGATATCGTATAAAGATTTTATAGAGTTTTTAATATGGTTTTCGACCACATTGAAGAATCTTGTCGCGAAAAATAGTATCAGCTGCTGCCTAAAAAATATTTAAACATTTTAGAGCAACGAGTTATTTCAGCATTGATTTGGTTAACTTTGTCAGACCCTCAAGTTAAACTTCCTGATTTCTATTTCCGGTCCCAAGATTTCATATTTCACAGAATGTATAATAAATAATGATGCTTCATGTGAACATTTAGCGATCGTTGATCTTGAAATATTGATAGATTTTAAAATATAGATTTTCAAGATTTTAATTGTCCCTAAATACACATAATTAATTTGTTTTGTAGACGACTTCTTCAAACTGTCTTTTCAATGAAAATTTTGACGGAAATGCAATATGATATTTTCACACTTAACGACTCGAAAACCTCGAAAAGTGAAATGTATTGAAGTTGTGGTTTCACGTAGCATGCTTTCACGTACAATGGCGCGCCATGGCGTAAGCGTAAGTGAAATCAAGCAAAAATGGCATGAAAAATAATTTGAGAAACTTGTCCTTCGAAAAAAACATAACACTTTAGCGTCTGAAGTTTAGACTCTAAGTTCAGACTTTTAACTTCTGAGCCACGGAACATATAAATATTTCTTATGCAAAAGGCATTTACTTTCATATTCAAATTTGTCATAATTACCTTAATCGCCTGTCTAACTTCGAAAGAGTTCAAAAAGTTCAGACATGAAGACGGACTAAGGATTATAATCTAGTCACTACTAGTGGCTCACTAGATAGAAAGAAGACAAATTTGTATGCAACACACAGAGTATTCCAAGAGTTTCTGGTCATATTTTGAACGGCATGAAACTGAGAAATTTTTAATAAGAATGATTAGACCAAACCTCAATGGTAAAAATGACCACTGTTCTAAAATGGGCATTTTTATAACAAATTATTTCGCCTACCAAAATATTTATAACATATTTCAAATTGACTCACAATTTGCTTCCAAAAGTTGATGATAAACTTTTAAGGATTAACTGTTAATCTTTCGGAATTAAAATTCTATAGGTGCTCAATTAAGGTGGGAACGGCAAAAATGACCAGATCAGATTTAATTTATTTTCGGAGAATTTTTAGTTTCTGTGCTGAAATTGACCTAGTGAAAAATTTGGAGAAATATAATGTCCAGTTTTCTAAAAATCAGCATTTTTCGAAAAAAATTTCGCCTATCATTTCAATTTTAAATGCTTGCAATTTTTTTCGAAAAAAATAAAAAATGTTCTTTGTCGACCAAAATTTATTTTGTCGTTCCTACCTTATGCTCAATACATTTTGCTATTTTTGCGCTTCTTAAATTTTTGTTTGAATAAATTTTTTTGCGAATTAAAAATGCCACTCAAAGTTTTGTTAATTTCAGAATCACAAATTAAAAAAACGGCAGAGAAGCTGTCTTTAGCTTTTATAAAGTATGAATTGGAAATTTATCTTCAAAATAACGCATGCTCTGAAACTCATTTTTTTGCATTTTTGTGTCAAAGTTTTAGGCTGTATATAAACTGGAAATAAAATGCTAGAATTTTGCGGTAAAAATATAATCAAAACAATACTTTCAAATAAGTTTTTGCAAAAAATTTATTATCATGAACGTCACTGTATGATAAAAATACAAAATGAAATATAAAAACCCATCATTCAGATCTTGCCAGAACCCACGAATAATTCTTACTCAGAAGTTAGCATGATTTGAAATGATTAAATTTTTATCTAAAGAAAAAATAGTACATTATTTTACAGTCTTGTTATCCAAGAAATTAGCTACGAGTCGAGCTCAAATCGGAATAATTTTTTTTGAAAAAATGTATAGGTACAGTATGTAAATTAATTTATCGAGAACAGAAATCTCGATAAATAGAGGGAACGGACACATGGTTGGTCAATTCATTTTAAGGCGCGCGCTCATTTGCTAAATATCGGCAGCCTTCCCTGCTTTTCTCGAACAAAAAAAATACATACTGTAATTTTTTTAGCGCTTTGAGAACGACTCTGTTTAGAATGAAGATATAGAATAATACAAGTTATTTTGAAAATTAGTTAAAAACTGATAAAAGCATCATAATGTACAGTGATGGCAACGAATAGCTTTGTCCATTTTTTTTTGATTTGTAAAGTTTGATTTGAAAAAGTAAAACAAATTAGCCGTGCCATTCGACGATAAATCTCGCATAAATCGATATATTTTACAAAGAATAATGAATTTGAAATTTTTATAGGGTCACTTCAATCCTCTTATCTTCTAATTTACTGTTATCTTTGATAATTTTGGACATATTAGCAGAATCTAACCCAGGAACCTAAAAGTAATAAAGTCAATTTAAAGCTCTAACATTAATTATTAACGAGAAATTAATCCCTCTAATCAATAAGAGGGGCTACTTACAAAAGTGTATTGTTTTTTGGTATTGGTATTGATTCCGTGCTTTGTTCTCAAGTGAAGCCGGAGCTGAGATTTGTGACGGAATCTGAGGGAGCATTCGTCGCAAGAAAAGGGCTTTTCTCCAGTGTGAATTCTGATATGAGATTTAAGGGTCTGCAAATGTCTGAATCTAAAAGCAAAGTGTTAAAAGATGATATATTTTTTAAATTTCGATTATTTGGTAGACAAATAAACCAGCAATACAAAATTTTTATCCGATCAAATCAAGTTTCGGCAATAATTTAAAAAAACTTTCGAAATCAATTTCCGATTAAACAACAATATTCAGATATTACCCTGGTTAATAACCTAGCTTCCATTTTTAATTTACCTGAACTTTTATATTTTATTTTTAAGTTGATATATTTGAAATCACGACCAAAAAACGGAGTTTAAAAATTGATTGAAACCCTCGATTCTGATTGATTCAAATTTTAACCAATCATAATCGGGCTAAAACCTTACAATTTTGGGAAAAATTCATATACGTCATCAGCGCAAAATTTGACGTATATCCTTTTCCCAACCTAAGTCCATCTTAAAAATTAATGGATCTCTATACTATAGAGTCTATAGCGCGTGTTCGAATCCCACTAATGTTGTCTTAGTGATTGTCGGAAGTATGATTATATGCAAGGGTGCTTGATATTGGGACCGCCAAAGTTGATTGGTCACTGAAACAACATTAGTGGGATTCGAACACGCGCTATAGAGATCCATTCATTTTTAAGATGGACTTAGGTTGGGAAAAGGATATTGTTTAATCTCGAATTTTTGGTGCATTAAAATTTGCACGACCTTCGATAGACGTTTCTTATTTTCGAGTCAAAATAACAGTGAATTAAAATTTTCGTCAAAATATAAACGAATTTAATCGAAAAAATATTTTATGCAACATCATAATAAGAATGATAATTTAGGATTGGCTATGTCATAGCTATGAATCATAACTTATGATTTTAAGATTTTTTTTACAGTATGATTTATACTGTATAAACTTCATAAAAATTAAATTTGATCTTTACCTTGTACCGCATATATGACATGGATAGGGTTTTTCTCCAGTGTGAATTAGAACATGTGCTCGTAAATGGGCAACTTGGACGAATCGGGCGCCACAAGTATCGCATTTATAAGGTTTTTCACCAGAATGAATTCTAAGGTGAGTCTTCAAATTTGCTGGTCGGTTAAATTGGGCTTCACAAATTGGGCATTTGTACGGTTTGTTTCCTAAATAAACGTTAATGAAATTGCAATTGATCAGAACTGTATCAGAAAATAAAATATAAAAATTTATATTTTATGAAATGAAATTAGTTTTATAAGTTTTAGCGATTTGGTTGATGTTCTACCGTTCTCTTTTTTCTTCAGGCGTGGAGTACTCTTGAGATTTTTTGAGTCTTGGTCGTCGCAATGTGACTCGTAACAAGGTCGACCTCCCATAGCACAATCTTGATGTCTATGAACATGTGGTTTCACGTCTAGAACAGAAGGGCTAGTATGGAGGGACTCGAATTCAGATTTGATTCTGAGAGCAGCATAAGCCTGAAAATTGTTGATTAATTTTAAACTGATATTTTACAAATTCGAATTTGATTTTTTTCAAATATGTTTCAACAGTATAAGAAAGGGATGGAAAAAGGGATTTCCAGTCCTCCCGTTGGACGCTCGCGTTTGGCGAATAAGGTTGCCGAAAATAATGGCGTTGACCAATAAAGGCATTGAAAATAAAAGTCAAACACGAAAGTCCAACTTTGTAAAATGCCTATATTATATTATAAAAATGCGTAGACGGAACTCAGTTCAAGTAAAATACAAATTTTCGAACTGTTTTATTTTTTTATCTAATTTTTGCATCGAAACCGGTTATTTTTTGAAAAAAAGTCCAAAATTTTTGTTTTTGCAATATATAAGATTTTTATTGCACTCGTTTTTTCGTCAAATTAGTAAAAAAAATTTGCCTTCGCATTTTGTATAGAAAAAGATAGAAGAAAAAATTGATCAAAAATTTGAATTCCAGAGATACATCCTTTACTGATTTATTTAAACACTGAACTTGATAAAAGTTGAAATATTTACCTTTTGCTGTTGCTGATTTACGTAATTTTGTGCCATATTTGACTGCTGAAGAAACTGTTGAATTGTTAACTGTTGGCTTGTAAGGTGGGCTGGCGTGAATGGGTTAAATTGTGGGAATCCGGCAGGGGTTAAAAATGGGAGTCTGAAGCTGTTCTGAAGACCAAATGCGAGATTTGTAGCGTGATGCAATCCAAGTTCTAAATTATGTCGTAAATATAGCTGGTCTAATCGAAACCGGTTTTATATTTTTTTTTATTTTCAATGTTTGGAGGATTATTAAACAAATGCCACTTTCGAGGCGCACAACAACGTGACAGTGTTAATAAATCGGACATTTTGTTTGGCTTTGAGGGCTAAAAGAGCTATCATGAAGAAGCCTTAGTCGTCTTTTCACAAATATTGAGAAATCCGATTTGGAAAAAACGGTCTAAATAGCCAATTTGGCTATCTGGGCTGTTTTGCCAAAATCGCAACCAAAACCAATTTTCTACCGAGAATAAACAAACTTCATCATAAGCCACTAAAACGGACATTACATAAAAACGCGTGCGCGGCCTAAGACGACACAAAAACCGTCAAATTTGACGTTGAAAATTAAAAATACAAATATACCCAAAAGTTAGCACTGAATCATAATAAAGTCGCATTTGAATAATTGAAAATTTCAAGGTCAAAAAATGGTTTACAAATTATTCCGTAATGTCAAAACGAGCTTTCTGTACAAATTTCTGGCTTAAAACTAAAATGATTTACTTAATTTGGCATTAAATGGTGCGCATGCGCCTAAAGTGCAAAATCGGAGACAACAGTAAAATTTATATTTTTATAATAAATTTACTGATAAAAAATATCGAAATTTGGTCTAACTGACCTAATTCAAAAAAGGAAAAAAATACTATTCTTTGAAAAATTTGTTTTTTAAAAATGACATTTTATGGAGTAGACATTTTACTATGGTCCCCGAAAGTCGTACTCAGTCGACACAACATGTAAAAGGCACTGAGTGGTCTAAAATAACTAGATTTATTGTAAACCAATAAAACTTATACTAGAAAATGCTTGGATATCAATTATATCATATAATTATTGTTCAAAAAGTAAAATTAACCAACCTGGTACTCTTGATTCGTTTGATTTGCTTTCAGTTTCCCATGGTCTAAAATTATTTTTCTTCGAGCAGCATTCATTTTCATGCGCATTTTCATCTGGGGAGGAAACTCGCCCAGAATCACTGCTCATATTATTGTCCCCAGAAAGTTGTGGGGATGGAAAGTGATCACATTCTGCATGACTCCTTTCCGGAGAGGAAGCTGAGCCAGAGCCAAAGGAGTCGAACCCGTTGTCGGAGGAGTCTGGTGATCTGTTACCATCTTGCAAAATTTTTTCGATTGATGCCATTGGATTTTCTACAAATATTAAAATAAATCAACTGAATTACCCCTAAAATACACCAGCTAATACGCCAGGTGTATTTGCGACCGGAAACGACCGATCTGTGTTTAATTTGTCACTATTTTTTGTCAGGTCCTATGTTCTCGAAAAATCACCTCGGCCTCAAAAATGAAGAAAAATTATTTTTGGTTAATTCTGAACTAAAAAAATCAGTAAAACTTCACGCAATTGTTTTCTGTATTTCGGATTAAAATTATTTTGAATATTTAGATCGTTTTGTTATAATATAATTAATTTGTACGGACCAAAGTCCTATAAAATCGGCGACCAGAACTCTCTTAAATAAGGCTAGGAAAATTAAAAAAAATCATGAAATTAAAATATTTTCGAATTTTGTATGTTCAAATTGAATTTATATCAGATCCTATAGTTTCCAAAAACATACCCGACCTCAAGGTGAATACATTTTGAGGACCGGGAAAAGGATTTTCAAACACAGCGGGTGTGCATATGAGAAAACGACACGTCCTGCTGCACTTGCTTGTTTCACGATTATTTACAATCTCGTAACTCTAAATCACGCGCTATTCTTATCAGCATAAGAGAACAAAAACTTTTTTTCAAGTCAAAACTTTTAAGTCAGAAACTAAATCGCTATCTCAATTTGGTTCTCCTGCCGAGGTTAAAAACCGTGTAATAAGGGATTGATCTGGCAGTTTCAAGTCCTTTGTGCGATCAAAAAACCCGAATTAAGATCAAATAAAATTAAGCCCAGTTTATTATTTTCCAGAGGTCACTCTATCTTTAATCGGACAACTACCTCTTGAATCTGAAAAACAAGTTAATCGAAATAATTTTTAGACCCCATCAAAATTATACTTTTGAAATTCCTGCAATTTCCGTTTTGTGGCTGAGGCAAAATAAAGGCTAATTTATCGCAAAATAATTATGCAAAATGTTAAAATTTTGCGACAAAATAAACGTGGTTTACCGCGAAACCGAATTCAAATTTCAATATTTTTGCCCCGTTGTGAAGTACCTCTTCTTCCGCATTTTTTTACCAGAAAATCATTAACTCCTTATCAATTGTTTGGTCCCATTATGTGACCACAGGCACAAAAAGTCAAGTTTGCCCGGAAAATTAATACTAAAAAGATAAGGCCAATCTAGGTAGAGTTTAAGGTACCGGAAGTGATAGGGTCAAAAATTAATACACAAAATTTGTATTGTTGGTAAACTAGATTGTAAAACTAGATAATTTTTTTCCGTTTTGACCTTGGCAAAAAATTGAAGATAAAATCGACAAATGATTTAAATTGGCTCATTGAAAATGTCAATGTGGCCATAGGCCGATATTGGATTACAGAGACCCTCCTTAAGAAAACCGTTTCTAGGGAAAATATTTTTCTTAAATCATCCACCTTTTTGGTATTTTGGCACTGGCCGCCGAATCTGTGCCAAAGCAGCAAAATTAGAACCAAAATTGAATAAATGCTCTTTTAGATAGAGCCCAGAGTCTAATGGAAAAAATGGAAAAATTGAAAAGGTCAACAGCAATCCAAAAAAGTGAGCTGTTAAAGAACAAGTGGTAGTAGAATGAAATCGAAATTATCCGGTACAATTACCACAGCACGCTATTACAAACTTAGGGGCTAAATAGTGTGATTCTTGACCAGAGAAAACGGGTGTGGTCACCTCTTAAAACCGCAATTTTAGAAGATTTCTTACCTTATTAATCCCTCTGTTCAAACGGCAATGTCGCAATCTTTTTCTGCTGCTAGTTCTCTAGTTTCTTGACAGTAATTTCTATGTTTTTTGTCGGTATAAAGTCGCAAAAAAAGTGTTTATTATTTCGATGATTTTTCTTTATTCTTAGATGGGTTAGTAATTACTACAACTAAGATGATGTTTGGTTGGCCGTGGACGTTTTCGAACGGGAGGCGCTACAGAGCAATATCTCTATCGACACCGCCATTTCTATTTTTGCTTTTTCGATTCATTTTTTGCCAGAGAGGAGAAAGTAGAGGAGGGAGACACCTGGCGGAGGTTGGAAATGTAGAGGAACCTTTAAAGTGTAAATCCTAGAGGAGACACGTATTATTACGTTATGCAGCATAATTTATGCTTATAGGACTCTTATTTGGATGTAGTTTTTAATAACAGTTTATTTCAGTACAATGAGTATAGAATTTAATTTCTGAAAATGTAGTCAATTTATGCTACAGTAGAACCTTTAAAAATTGACTTATTTATCGGCAATGATAAAAAGCTCTTCAATAAAAAAAACGAAGCTTGGTTCATTTTCTATCTAAAATAATTTTTATGAAAACAAAGTCAATTTTTAAAAGCATAAAAGCTTCAATTATCTCGAATACGTCTATAGACGATTCGTCCTCTTGCTAGACTTTTAAACTATCGCGAATA
Source organism: Oikopleura vanhoeffeni (assembly GCA_004367855.1). Lineage (NCBI taxonomy): Eukaryota > Metazoa > Chordata > Appendicularia > Copelata > Oikopleuridae > Oikopleura > Oikopleura vanhoeffeni. The sequence goes on along the minus strand of SCLH01001153.1, from coordinate 124,315 downwards.
CTTTCGTTTCCTAAATAGTTGTCCACAAGTTCATATACTTACTTGTCTCCACATAATCTTTCATCTTATACTACGTTTAGCGGTTTAATCAGTTTTTTTCTGACGTATTCCAGAGTCTTTCATTTCAACAAAATATAGAAATTATCTGTAAACTACCGCCTGAGTTTCAAGTGACGTCGAGACCAAGAGTAATTTGTTTACAAATGACAGTAGGCTTGAATATAATTAGCAAAAACTAGCATCCTTACATCTCTTTCGAAATTCTCTATCCTTTTCCGTTTCCAAGATAAAGCCTGATAGATCTGTGGAAGTGGATTTATATAGTAAAACAAATCACTTTTGGTCTCAACGGCATGTGAAGCTAAGGCTGTACCGACGTATATTCAAGCGTCGAAAACTCAATTCACCTTTCAAACTTAAGGACAAGTTGGATATAAATTTTCATCGCCAATGCCACTTATAACGTATTTAGTTTAAAATGACATGTTCTGAATTCTATTCTGTAAAAAAAGTATTCCGCAAAGTTTAAAAAGTTTCAAATTCAATTAAATTTAATATTTAATACATGATTTTATCATGAATTATCGTCAAAAGAGACTTGATTTGCAATCGTCAACTCAGATCGTGCCGTTACGGTTAATTATTGTAATCGATTAAGTCCCGTTAGTATCAAATGTGAGGTAATTTATATCACCAATCAACTTTAGCTAACCCGACATTATTTCATCACAATTCTATTCTTGAACTTCAAGGTCAAGTTCGAAATTGATTTAAATCTGCGTAATTTTGCAGGGTGAATAGTAATTTTTCGAAAAATCTGAAATTTCTTATATAAACACAATTATTTTTGAAAAATTGTATTGGACATTTTTTTCGGACTTAAATTTCAAAACCAATATGTCATGTGTTTATGTCCAAGATAAGTAAATTTCAACTTTAAAAATCAGTTTTTATCAAAATAGTGCTAAAATTAGCTTGATTTAACTAGAAAAACCAAAGTTTTATATATTTCACATCAAAATTTGCCACTGAAAACAATTAGCCAGAAAAAATTGTTTTTATATTTGAAAAATTGAAATTTTGCTATTTTCCAGTAATTACATTTTCGACGAATTACTATTCACCCGTTTTGCATTCTGCATAGTTTTGTAGTGTGAATTCAGTTATGAATATAAACAGAATTTAAAAATGAACTTTTTTCATAAATAGAGAGACGTTTAAAGGGGGTACCTGACTCCATTTAGTGATTTTTAAACGTCTGTGCTGAGCTGAATAACAGTCCTTCGAGTTTCATATTTTGGGACCCAGGAGATATTTGTCTAAATTTTTCAAAAAAAGTACCAAGATTTTTTTGTATGATCGTACCGGTATTCGTACCGGCATTTTTTGATACATTTTAATTGGCCGAGGTGATTACAGATTTTTTATTCTTGGGGGATATGAATGAATTTTTAAAAATAAAAGAGAATATATGGAAAGAAATTTTGGCTGTTTTTGGTACATCACGGCTAAAACAATTTAACTCGAACATCTATTCGGAGAATTTGGAAAGAATTTTTGATATCTTGTTTAGTTTATGATTACGAGGTGCTTGAAGTTTAGGTTACTTCAAAATTCGGCAAAGATATGTTTTTTNTTTTTTCTCAGGTTTGCAGAATTATTTTTGAAGAAAATACAAAAATTTTTGTTTTTACGATGTATCAGCATTAAAATTTAAAATGACAAGAAAATTAGTCGGATCCGATGTCTATATCACGAGTTTCAGTCAATTATTTGGAAAACATACTTAGAAAAAAACTGAAATTTTGCAAATTTATGAGTTTTTTTCGGCCAAAATTTAAATTTTTTAATTGTTGTGTAAGCAAACCGTTAACAAAATTTCGAATGCAGCAAAAATTAAGATTCTACCACATATGGTTTTTTGAAAATTATTTATTTTTTATTTTGATTTTCAAGATTGAATTCAGAGTGAACTCATGCAACAAAAATTAGCGTGAACGGAGTAAAACTTTAGAAGTTATAGC
>SCLH01001153.1:108020-118699 GCA_004367855.1 Oikopleura vanhoeffeni | reverse complement strand
TTTACATAATTGGTTATTTAAGGTCAATCAGGTGGTTGTAAAATTCCCCCAAAAAATGCTCTTCTGATAAAGCCCAAACGCCCATTTCCGAAAAATAGACCTTTAGCTTATACTTTGTCTTCGTGGAAACTGTCTGCTTGAACTTCGCTCAAATCATGAAAATTTGTCATAAAAATACTTATTTATTTGACTCCTGATTCAGTTCTGAACCTTTAGACTTAAAAGGAGCAAAAATTGTTTTAGATAGTCAAAGATTTGAAATCCTAGATTTCCGATTATTTTTCAAATTGTGGTTAATTTCGATATAAAAAGTAGACATTTGTGCATTTTTTCAAAACCAAAATTTGGTAATAATTTTTTTTTGATTTGACTCATTGCACTATCAATAAATTATTAAAATACATTTAAATTATTCGTTTGATTATTCCCGAGTTTCCAGAAGAAATCAAGTTTAATAAATGATTTTATGACATCATTTTCCAGCAAAATTTGATTATTTTTCGTATTCATTCAATAACAATATAAAATTAACTTTCCAAAAAAACGGCTCGGGTTTTTGCCGTACTAAAACTACATTTTTTTACACCGCCGGCCATCTGTCGCAGTTCATTGTATTTTTTCAGATCCGAAACAGTTAAATTTACTTGTTAGATTGTTCGTCAGTTCTATAAGCTAAACTTTATTATATTAACTTCTTATCTGTTTGGAGAACGGATTTTGAGTTTTTTCATCAAAAATTCGGTTGTTGGTTTAGGGAAGCTGGTTTTTTAGTCAAGCGGAAAATGCGGGCGCGTGTCCCTTAAAAAAGCCTGAGGCAGATTTATGCCCTCTTTTATCGTGGGATTAGGATGGCGGGACCAAGTTCATTCTTGATAAAAATATATGAGCCATTGCTATTTTAATAGCAAATCCTTCGGCAAATTTGAAAACTCTAACAAAAAATATTTTGCTATGATGCGCTCAGACACTGACCTTGGCCATAATCGTGGCAACTCGTTGAGAATTTTGAAAGTTCTGGTCATCCTAAATCTTTGAGGGGTATACGATACTGATTTGACATTTTCTCGGTTAAATATACTGAAAACTAAGAGCTTATGAAAAAAAACGAAAATGCTAATTTGTAGATCTATCTCTAATCTTGCGAAAAAGTGTAACACAAATTAATTTTGACCATCTCTCAGGTTTTATTTGAATAAACCTAAATTCATATAACCTGTAATAATTAGTATTCAAAACAACTATGGAGCGTTTTTGTCGATAAGTGCTATATTTTTTCTAGAATTTGCAATAAACCACCGGTTTTTTGGACTTTGTTCATCGAAAATCTATCTCCTCCTAGGTTAAATTTTCAAAATTCACTCAAATTTTTGCAAAAGGTAGCTCAAACAAATAAAAACTTTCTATTTAGCTTTATTGTTTAATTTCGACCCCAAACTCAGAATATGAATTTTTCAAGGTCAGGCGAAAAATTTCCGAAAAAAAATGTCCTTCGATTTTTTTGAAAGTAGGCTCAAAAGAAAGCCAGGAAAACACTGATGAGAAAGTTGGCTTACGTCAAGTCGATATTTTGAGTTTTAGTGGTCCAATTTCGAGCAAACGTTATTTTTAAACTTCATCTTTTAAAAAATACTTAGAAAAAAGTCGAAAAAATGCGAAAATTTTAAAATTTTTCTTATGATTGGGTTTTTAGTACACTTATTATCACCTCGTATCAATTTGGAGCATTTTTAATGCCCTAGGCTTTATTAAATCAGAGTCGTATACCCCCATAAGTATTATAATGTCAGGATTGAAATTTCAACAAACCAAACGTAATTTTAATACTCAATTTCTACTAAAATGTATCCTTAATATATTTAAAATCCAAATTTTATTCTGCGCATAGTATTGAAATTAAGCAAAAATTCCAAATTTCTGACAAATAAAAATATTTAATCGAAAATAATGCTTAAAAACGACTTCTCATGAACCAACTTGTTGTATTCATTAAAATCCCTTAACCCTCTCAGGCACAGAGCCATAAAAGTGGCTTTCATTTTTTTAAAAAGACCGGAAATAACAAAAAAATATTCAGAAAAGAAGTTCAAGGTTCAAATCGCCGATAGAGTTTGCGATTAATTTTCGAAAAATAAAAACAAAATTATTTTTTGATGAGTCGTTCTAAAAATATTTTATTTTACTTTTTTTCTTGATTTTTCGGAAAAAATCTTAAAACACCTGGTAATTAGAGACCGGTAATTGGATGTTATTTCTTAGGAAGTCGCTTTTTAGGAAATTTAATTTTCAATTTTTCACAGTTAAGTTTTTTGCTCTGAAGTCTCTGACCGACTTTTTATTTCTTCGAGAGTAAATTCTTTAAAAATCACAAATTTTGATAAAAATTTAGCATTCCAAAATAATTCACTTTTCCACAGCAGAAATGAAGTGCTGCACATTTCAATTGTTTAAATATAATTATTTAAAAATTTAAGTCTATCCTTAAATCTCAATGACTTGACAATAATTAAGTCGCTAGCACTTCTACTTTTCCCATAATATGAGTTCAAAGTCGAGCCATAAAACTGGCTCTGGTGCCTGAGCCGAATATCAATACTCAAATGAGTGAGGGGGTTAACAATTTCAAACTCTAACAAAAAACAAGCCTCAGGTATTTTTCCCTGCATTTTCAATCTGTGAAGCCTAGGTTCATCAAAAATTTGTAGGTAACCGTAAAACAAAAATAAAACTTTAGGTTTATCGAATTCCAGAAGATTTAAATTTGACAAGATTTTTTGTACAGTACGCATAAGGGGTAGTAGATTGTTTGCGGGTTCCCCCACGCGTCAATCATTGGCTTCACGTTAACACTCGCTAATGCGATGGGCTTTCAACCAACACACAAAACTGAGGCAGCTATCTAACAAATTATATAAGTATTTATCGAAACTAAAAAAAAATCTAAATTCAACGTTTCGCTTATTATATTAGCATTTTCAGGATTGTAATTGAGTCTGTTTAGAATTTGCTAGAGATTGGTACTGCAGAAGAAGAATTTCAGCACCTATTATTGTATTTTAAATATTGCTCCCTTGAATGTCGAAAATAGTTTTTGAATTCTTCGAGGTTATTTAACAGTTTTTTCTGATAAAACATCCTTTAACAAGTGTGAAAAAAACACTATTTTTCAATGCAGCAATAAGACCCTCTACCAACAAATATTTTGTTTTAAAGGGCTCAGCACTGACCTTGAGCTCCAAAATTATGATCGATCAGAATCCACTGATAAGAATGCAGGAATTAAAAAAAAAGTTCAACCAAATTGCTGTATTCATAACAAATCCCTATGCAAATTTTGAGAATTCTAACAACAAATATTTTGCCAAAAATTGCTAAGCTCTAACCTTGGGCATTAATTTTATCGTGGTTATCGGAGTTATGTTTGAGAAGATTTAAAAAGTTTGGTCAAATGGTAAGTAAAAGAAAAATATGGTACAAAATCTGCTGACTTACCATCTCAAATAATAACGCAAGGTGCAGTTGAGCAATTTAAATAGGGAAATCAGAACAGAATATTATTTTAACATTTGTAAAAAACACTATTAAATTGTGACTATCAGGAATTGCATCCAAATCTTGAATAAATAGTATTTTATCGTCTGCAACAAATATAATTTCTAATAAAAATAATGCCAGAAATGCTACGAATAAGAAGAAAATCCTCGAAAATGTCAATACCGATTTTAATGCAATTGAATTTTTGACGATCAGAGTCAATAAATTGCCAAGGGTGAGGAGTCTAATAAATGGGTCACCAATGATGACCCACCATCACTGAAAAATTTAAAAGTTACTGAAAATAATAAATTCGACAGTTATTTTTATAATAAAAAAACGGAACAAGGAAAAACTGTGGAGACTTTTTAAATGATTTATTTACTCAAATTATATGAACAGACAAAATGCATTGAAAATTTCGACGGCACGATTCGTTCGCGTCTGATTTTAATTTAAGAAAAATTTAGTATATCCCCCATTCACACTTTTGTTAATATTCCGGCCCTGATTAGGAAACGTAGTGTGTTTTTAAGAAGTAGGGCCGGGATATTAACAAAATTGTGAATAAGGGATATAAATTTGGTTTATTTTTCCCAAAATGACGTTTTTTAACCGGATATTGACAAATTTTTCGACAAAATTTCAAGAAAAATGTCCATCATAATTTAGCCAATTTTAATAAAGGTACTCTCAGTTTCAAGCTATAATTTCAAAATAATACCATTTAGTACAATTTGCGTGCAGAGAACTGTTATTAGCATGAGGTAGAAAAACGACAACAAAATGAGAGGAAAGAAGGTGCAAATAAATTGATACTCGAAATTGATTAAAATGACAATATTTAAAAAAAAAATGCAAAAGGCGAGTAAACCACCCTAAGCGGGTGGTTTTAAGCATCCTGTTATGGGTTTTAAATATTTCAACCTGCTTTTCGAACTTATTTGTCATTGACCAAACTTATGTAAATTGACAGTGTTAACTTCTACCTTAAAATATGTCTTCAAGGCCGACAAAGATAAATGGGATTTTCTCCAGTGCTTCATTTGAAAAATTTTATTATAAAGTGTTACACCATTCCGGACTAAATTGTTTATTAACAATGGTTAGGGCTATTTATGTTGTTTGCTTCTACAACTAGCTCAGTTAGTTTCGAGGTTATTATTTTATTTCATGTTTAATTTCCTAATAGAAGGTCTTTTGCCAGTAAGTTATTTAGGTGAAATAGTATACTACTGCGACCACTGGTAATAAACATTTTATTTTTATTTTTTTATTAGACCTCGTGAGTGCAACACGTAAAAATAAAAACCGGGTTGAAAAACCATCAAAAAATATTTTTAAATTTTATTTATTAAACAATAAAATAAATTTTTAGCCGTTCCAACCTGAGTTTAAATGATCCGTCAGACAGTTATATACCGAAAAAGGAGTACCTGTTAAAAACGGTCCCTATATTTCGGATTATTTTTCTAGTTATAGATAGATTTTCCACCAAAAAAGATGTTCCAGTTAGTGGGGAAAGACTGTACAATATCATGCCAGATATTTTCTGATAACAATAGTTAAAGCTTTAAAGATACAACTACTGTAGCTCTGTTATCGTCGAGGTTATTGTTCGATTTCGTTTTTTCGATTTGCTAATAGAAGGTCTCCTGCAAGTAACATTTATTTGGTTTTATAGGGTAAATTTCACAAATTTATTTCCCCGATCGTTAATCAAAATTAACGAATTTGACAGCTTACTTCCGCTTCCAACGCAAAATATATGGAGACGACCCCCCCCTCTTTTTAGAATATTATAAGTCAATAAATCACTGTCATTAAAACACCTTCGATTGCAAAAAAGTAAGAATATGCATTTTTTGACTTGAACATGAAGCTATAAAATGGCGAGGGCCGGTCTATGGTCCTAAGACTCTCAGTCTTACATTCGGAGACTATGGAAAACTATCTGTATAAGAAATTTTCCAAATATATTTTCTAGATTACATTCATTTAAAGTGAAAAATTCATTATCTTATCATATGAAAATCCCATCCAAAAAATAATATATCAAAGATTGGGATCCCTAGGCCTTTAGTTTTGCGTTCAAGTTTGACCCGCGTTTGACCAATGAGAGCACGGGATATCACGACATTGACCAATAAGAGCTTCAAAAATAAATTGAAACGTGTACGCGAAAGTAGAAGCCTAGAGATACTAATCTTAGATAAAGCATAATTCTTGGGCTTAAATTACAATTCGATATTGACTGAGAATCTTCATAGTATCTTAAGTATCTTACGTCGATACAAATTGTACCAGAGAAAAATTTCTGCAAAAAATTGCCGGTTCTTAGAAAACTAGTAGTAAAAACTAGTTCTCGATTCATTGATTTAACGTATTTTTTGTCTACGAAGCGTTGAGTATAGATACAGTTGATAATAAGTCTTTGCGACTCGTCATTGACGTGGAGGCTGTAGGTGAAAATGAAGAATACAGATGAAAATAAAATTATTCTTTGCTACGAAATTTGTTTTGCTTCTGTATACAGCATAAAGTTATATATCCTTGTCCAACCTAAGTGGATCTTGAAAATTCGGGCTATCTCTATAGCGCGTGTTCGAATCCAACCAATGTTGTCTTAGTGAATGTCTTGGGTATGATAATAGGCAAGGGTGTTTGATATTGAGATCATCAAGTTGATTGGTGCGTAATAACTAAGGCAATCACTAAGACAATCACTCAGACAACATCAGTGGGATTCGAACACGCGCTATAGAGATAACCCTCATTTTCAAGATCCACTTAGGTTGGAAAAAGGTTTATAGCACTTAACCACGTTCACGACAATGTTGGCTTTTTGTTATACTTCGAGAGTTGTTCAATAATTATCGCTATCTTTTCTAGTTAAACATAGAATTTTAACTTGGTTTTATGTTATTATGTGAATTCACATTTAGAACTCAATAAAATTCATAGAATGTATAATAGCTTACATAATATCCTAATCGAATCCAAAGTATTCTTAAATTGAAGCTTAGGTGTATCTAAGAAAACAGCCGCTTCGAACTTTTTGATATTTTTGCTTTTTTCGAAAATATGGTTTTTCTGGGTAAATAACTGATAAAAATTCGAGCAATTTGGTGCGTTTTAAGTTAACAATATATACAGTATGTATATGTTCGAGAAAAGCAAGGAAAGGATGCCGAGATTAAGCCAATGATCGCGCCTTTAAATGAATTGACCAACCATGTGTCCGTTTGCTTTATTTTATCGAGATTGTTGTTCTCGATAAATTAATTTACATACTGTTCTCATTTACTTTGAAATAGTTCTCACTGTGAGAATCTCACTCCAACTACCAAATATATCGGTCGATCATAATAAATTAGATATAATATCAAAAAATACAGTTTAAACAATGAGTTATATCAATAAAGATACACATTCAATTTGCTTGGTGATAAACGTAAATATAATTCCCCAAAACTTGAAAACTCACCCTGTATGAATCAATCCTGGATTTTGAAAAAAAAACCCACTTAATTAAAACTTTCGAGTTTTTCACTAGAAGTTATGAACCAGAAGTTGAGAATCAATCTACGCATCGATCAATTTCCGAGTATTCAAAAGTGTATTTTATTAACGAAATATTAATTTAGATTATCGTGAAATCTCACACTACATGTAAGAGTCATAAAACTTTTCTGATGAAAATCAGGGTAATAAAGTTTTCCGATTGCGAGAAGTACCAAATGTTTTTCGCGCCTGCGACCCTGGTGATGAATTAAAACCAACACAAAAAATTTTTGCCAACATGCCCACAAGGGTGTCTTAAACCAAAAATCAGATAAACTGCCATGTAAAATTTCTATTAAATCAGCAATCGTTTTTTTATCTGTATTTTGTAAATCAAGTCCGTCCAAGTATATCCTGTTCCAACCCCAACAACTCAAGGCCACTTTAAATTTGCCCCAAAGTACAAAATTAGCAATCGGAACATGATAAGAATGCCATGATAATGATAAAAACCCAAAACAAGGATTATTTTCTGTTTCAATAAATCGTATCAGAGCCGGTCGTAGGCAAATATAAAAATGGAACAAGTTTTTATCAAAGCACGTTGAATTTATCTACTCAGAACCCACATTCTAAATTTTAGTCATTAGTAATAGTGGTATATTAAAGAGCGAGAAACCGTAATTTTTGAAAACGTTTTGCAAGATAATGTTCGATTTTTATTATTTGCAAGTTCGTAAATTACAAGTCTCGTTGATATTTCGGCAGAATTTTTTTTATTCAGGATATTATATCATAAAGGTAAAAGAAACACCTAGCTTATTGTGTAACACAATTTGTGTTGGTCCCAAACTTACTGATTGAAGGGAAGAGACATTTATGGACCATTCAAAAAATACCATCTTATTGTGTAATTAAGGAAAGTCGGATGAATATTTATGTTGGATTATGTTTGAAAATTGAAGCTGACATTTCAACTCAAATTTATATATATGAGGACTTGCTTAAAATTAACCACTTTTATTTGTGTACGCTGGAAAATCCTTTTGTCTTATTCTCATATTCGGCCAAATTCAGAGAAAATGTATGTATGTACATGTTGTATATCCCTTTATTGCCCTCTCCCAAAGATTTGGTGCCTCAAAAACACGGGGGGTGAGAAAACGACGCGTCATTTAAAAACAAGTCATCGAATTTACTTTTTTAGATAGCTCAAACTGAGCACACATATCTAATTAATATAAAAATTAAAAATTGTTTTTAATAGGACCAATGTTTTTATTTTTTTTTCTAAGATTACTGAAATTGTTTAATTATTAGTTTTTGCTAAAAAATAGAAACAAAGGTCTGAGAAAAAATTGAAACAATTGTCTTATTCGGACCAATTTTTATTTTGTATTATTCACTAGATATTTGTGCTCAGTTTGAGCTCTCTAAGAACTAAATTGAATGACTTGTTTTCAAATGACGCGTCGTTTTCTCACCCCCCCGTGTTTTTGAGGGACCAAATCTTTGGGAGAGGGCAATAAAGGGATATAGTATAGTAAAAACTTGAAATCATGACTTATGTAATCTCTATAATAGATAAGTGTTTATTCTTGCTTTTGATAAAACGACATCTTTTATTTTAGTTTCAGTACTTTTTCACGGAAGCCTTAAGTTTTTTGAGCCTTATGTGAATTTCATTGTATTTTTTTCAAATTATATTATCTGAAATTCAGATTCTGAATAAGAGAAAAATCATCTTTTTTAAGTCGGCAGCTTAAAGGTTAAAGCTTTCATACTATAAGTATAAGCTTTCATGTGAAACCCTAACAATACTTTCCCCTCAACTATGTTTCGGCAAATACCGATACGAAAAAATACTGTATTTCATTCTTCTGAGTAAAAGTTCGTTAAAATAATGACGCGTATTTTTACTAAACCTACGCACATGGCGTGATTATTCAACACAATCCCACTTTATCATCCCCGCATTTTTAATATTACCCGAACGTGTCCGACGAGAGAATATTCTCTTTGGCTACGCATTCTAAGCAAAGTGTGATAAAGGGATATAAACTACTAGGAATTTAGTATTCTTTACAAAAAAGATGTAATAAATTTAAAATTTTCAAAGAACGTTTTCGACTATTCATTTGCAACCATATTTAAGAATAAAAACAGTACGTTAACTTTAGCGATAATCTATTGTGTGTCCCTTTTTAAGTGGCTATTTGAAAAAAGAGAAAATTTGGACACCTCGCGTTTGATTGGCTCAGGAGTGAATTTCGAAGTTAATCAAATGAAATCATGACAAGATAATCCTTGATTAACCAATTAAAAACGCGGGTGTCAAAATGTTCGCTTTTTCCCTAACGCAACTATAAAACGGTTACAACGCTTATAAACGTTAAGATTTCTATCGATAGTTTGGTCAATCATTCAGTTATGTTAACGTGCCGAAAAAATAGTAAAGTAGCTTCGGTCAGCGAGTTGCCTTCTTGACGTCTGAGAGTTAATAGAAAAATCAAGACAACGTCTGTAAGAATATTTATATTTCATATTCAATAAAAATTCTATAACCAGTTGTGTGTATTTGAGAACTCCAGAATACGGCATCATGAATGCCACAATCTGCTTGATTTCGTTAACCAAAATAATTCTAATTTCGCTTAAATAGCGTTCTAAACGAAATTTATAATAGTGGTTCACCGTTAAATAACAGCAATTTGGATCGTTTTCTTAAAGTTTTGAACCAAAAAAGCTGAATAAAATTACCTTCTAAGCGCTCATTGTAGCTGTCAAAAAATTAATCACCCAATTAGTTAATTAGCAACTGAGAATTAAAAAAAATTATATTCAGAAAATGACGCATTCTGACATGACTACGGTCCCTCTAGGTGACAAGAAAAATAAATGAAGTGACGTTATTTAGACCTTGGACAGAGCCTTAACTCTGAGATGGAGCAAGTGGCCTTTTAGAAACTTAGTTTTGGGAGCGATATTTTGAGCAGTTTTCGTCTTGGTTGATCCGATACCCGAATTATTTTATTCACCTTTTTAAACTTTTAGAGTGGAATTGAAAATTGTTAATAGAAATTAACCTCGAATTTTAATTAACTGCACTGTAGAGTTTTTTTTATCGATCAGATTTTCTTGAAATTTGAAATAAATTCAATAGTTTGATATATTCACTTCGTTCAAAAAATGGCCAAAAATTAGATAAAGCAACAAATTTGTCCATTGAGCCAATCGAAAATGCTGTGTCGATAACATTTGACAATTGTTCTTCAGCGAGGCTTTCGAAAATTTCGTCAAAATCGCTTCAGGTTTTTTCGCGATTTTTAGTTGATTTTGTTCTCGATTCAAATTTTCATTGCGAACTGGTCTTCATAAAGTAGGAGATAGTTGATTTGAAATCCCGATATTCTAAGAAGCGAGAAAACGACAGAAATCCACTTCCAGCTGCATTCATTAATTGGTGGTAATTTGTACCGAGTGTCGAAAATAAAATCTTTTCTGCTCTAGCGCTTCGAACGGTTAATATTGTTGTGCATAGTATAATACCGTTTCCCAAAAACATTCAACTTCAGAATCGTTTGGTCTTAAAAAACTGATTGACGAATTGGATGTCAAAATAAATTTTCAATCGTTCCTGAGAA
>SCLH01001153.1:87389-102030 GCA_004367855.1 Oikopleura vanhoeffeni | reverse complement strand
CTACTACTAAATGCGTAATTATTAGCACCAATCAGGGACGCGCTTTTCCAAAATCTACAATTAAAATGAAGAAAAGTTTGAGCATCGCTTATGGACCAATCAGATGTCAAGTTGACCTGAAATCTACAATTTATCTCCAATTGTAAGTTTGTGGAGCCTTCGGCTCCCCAAACTTACAATTGGGCATAAAATTATTTTTATAAAATTAAATTTAGTAAGTGAAAACCGCGCAAAAAAGAGAAAATTGTATCAATAATGGTCGATTATGGTGCGAAAAGTCATATAAAATTACCAAAATTAAATTAAGTCAAAAAGTTCATGATTTGTTTACGTCATCAAATGACTAGTAGATAATGAAATGCGCTCTGAGCGCAGCGCTCATTGGTTGGTAAAATTACCTACGAAAGAAAATTTTTATTTCACACGAATGCCTTTTTAAGAGCCATTAGTAATGGCCCATTACACATCAACTGTATTGTACAAGTAAACACGACTCTCTTACTTCGATGAAGGTAAATTCAAGTTTCTGTCTCTTGAATCAAAAAATATACAGGTTGAGTTTTGATTTTTATAGAGTTTTGAGCGGACCACAAAAAAAGGCAATTCCCCTCCGCTCTTTTTGATTGGACCCTAGACCTAGTCCTGCTAAAGCCATAAAAAATTGGAAACCAGTACGCAGATTTTACAACTTCCGAACGAAACCACATAATCTGTGAATTTCACAATAATAAAACTAAAGATTTTGAAAATTTTCGAGTGTTTGATTATTTTTCAGCTATCATTTTAGACATTTCCAGCGCCTGAAATCTACAAAACGTGTCCCAAGTTCAACATTTTCGGATGAGGAATAGTACTTCGATGAATTTTATCATCACTCGATTGCTTTGATCTTAGTTATAGATCAGAGACCAAATTTAAATAATCGAGTTTTAATTTCTTTGAAAAATAATCCACAATGGCGTTGATCCCGATTTGAAGAAAACCGGACAATGTCGAGACTTTGAAAATAATGAATCATTTTTACGAGATTTTCATCAAATAAATTAACTAATTTTTGTTATCAAGTGGTTTTCAATCAAAAATAATTTTACACCAGCGAAACCACGAATCAAATATAAACGGTCAATAAAACATCCAAATTAACTAAAATACTCAGATTAAGTTATAGGCAAATAGATTTTTTGTAGGCAACACTGGTTAAAATCAATGTTGTAAACGTGACTTAAGGGAGTACTGCCAGTGGCACTACAGTGTACTGGTCACATTTTGAGGCCAAAAACAGGGTTTTCAGCGTCGCCTCAATGAAGTACTAGAAACAGCAAGAACATATGTATTTCAGTTTAGGGATAAATTGAACACAAGTTTGCTTTCACAAAATCAAATCGAAGGCCTCTGATTGGCCGACCAAGTGGCACAAATTCACTTCAAAAGCCCTACTCTCCCTGACTTTTGAAGATAAGAAACTTTCTAGCTTTTATTGACCACAGAGAACGTGCAGAACCCCAAGTTCAAGTTTTAACCAAAAATTTCATCCGGCGCTAAATGAGCAAAAAAACTGTTTTTTGGCCTATTTTGAGTGCCTCGGAGAAAATACTACTCTCCTGGATTGACGGCACGAAACCTAAAACTGGTATTAACGATCCTTAAGGATACGCGCAAACCTCAAGTTCGACAATGCATTTTGGATCTCGCTTTTGGAAAACCGCGATTCAACATTACTCAGAAATTCCCAAAGTCGACAAAAATCGTGATTAAAAAAATTTCTAATCGGCGGATAAAAATACTTTTTTTTGACAAATGAAAATAAAAAGACATCTGATCAACTTATTTTGTCCGTATTTTCAGGAATTTTTTTTAAATAATCTGAAAATTTCCTATCCGAGTCTCTTAATGCGACCAGTACTCCCTTAAGCCTATTATGTCATTCGTGTACCATATTTTATCATGGATATGTAAAAAAATATTTTTGAGGTTTAGATTGTCAAAGCTGAAGGTCAAATATTGAAAATGTATCTCTCCCTAAATCATCTACATGAAATCGACTCAATTTTGTTTTCACGGGTTAAAAGTAACTAGCTCCAACAACAATTAAAAAGTAACAATAATTTCTATGAAAACTACAGTGGATAACTCTTAAAAATTAATTTCAAAGTCAGCGCATGGCTTCGAAAATACTATCAAATAATGAACTCACGGGCGTTAGAGAGTGAAACAACATTTGCTTACGCTCCTCGTGTACAAAGTTGACACATGGTTGATTATACCGTCAACAAAAAATCGACTACGACAAATATTTTGGTACTTATGAAAATTTTTAGTTATTGAAAAATACATTATTGTTATTTAGAAATTTCGGAAACAATCAGTTTTCCCGAACGCTTCTCAAAGAAAATAAATTCTCAAAATAGGACCAAAGTGAGAACAAATATCTTGAATTGAGCTATGTCGAAAAATCTTTATTTAGTCTCCGCCGTGAGAATAAGGTTGAAGGTACTTAGTACCGAGTTAATCATCTGGAACTCCTAAGGGGAAAGGTATTTGAAATTTATATTTTTAGCGTCGGCATTATGCGTTAAGGGGCGAGGTGTGATTGATTATACTTTTAAAATAATTAAAATAGATTCAAACCTACGGAATGTCACACAATGCGGCTAATTTTAACGGCGAAAATTTATTGATTAAACTTATATTTGACAGATTATTTTGTTGTGATTTTAAGGACCTAAGGAGGTTGCATAGGCTTTTTATCTGGTATCAGCTTGACTTGTTAATGCGGAAAAAAATTGAGAATTAAAAAATATGATCGAAAAATTCAATTACAGTCTTGCCACCTCTAACTGTAACACGTTTTGTCACTGTAACATTTTTTGAACTAGTCAGTAAATTTAAAATCGATTTAAAAAAAAATTGTATTTTTTGTTCATTTTCGGCACAGGTCAAATAATTTGGCATGAACTAATCGACAAAAAATGCAAGAAAACGCAAGGGTTTGACAATCGGATAATAAAAATCGGAAGCAGTGCGATAATTTTTGATTTATTTTGTTTAGCCCAATTTACGTGGAGTTTTTAATTCACTTCCGTTTCTCAGGCGTCATCCCCAAGGAATATCAATTTGGACTAGAATGATATACTAGTATAACAAAACTTCTAGAAAATTTATTTTTCCTGACATTCTGCGCACATTTTCCAAAATTATGTCGGTAAATTTAGCCAATCTAAACAAACTTTAGGTAAAAACAGCTCTAATATATTTTACGTCATGACGCGTCACCCGGTGAATTTAGATTTCAAACAATTCCGTAAATATGTGCCAGAAAATTCACGAAAACTTAAGGAAATCTTGTGGTATTTTTGAGACTGCAAATTGCAGAAGTAGGCACCAGGGAAATAATATTATATCGGATCGTATCGGATAAATCAATAAAATTTTTTTGACTATACCGGATCGAATTAAATCGTCCTATAAAATGGTTTCGACTGTACCGGATTGGAATGACAAAAATGATATGATCCGGTCCGATCCAATAATTACGATCCGGTACAATTCTGAACCTGATTTCTGAACTCATATTGTCGGTACTCATACATGTAGTCTGATAAAACTATTTTTTTATCATGCAGGGAAATGTTAGTTTTAAATCTACGCAGCAGGGGTCGGCATAACCTGATCGAATCGGATCGACTTGATTTCGATCCGATCAGGTTTTTCAAGTTGTCGATCCGATCAGGTTCGATCCGATCAGGTTTTTCAAGTTGTCAATCCGATCAGGTTCGATCCGATCAGGTTTTTCAAGTTGTCGATCCGATCAGGTTCGATCCGATCAGGTTTTTCAAATGCGATACCGATTCAAGTATTATTCAAAATTGCGATCACGATCAGGTAATTTTCCAAAATTGTCGAATCCGATCAGGGAATTTATTTATCAAAATTTGCGATCCGATCAAGTATCGAATCGATCAAGGATTTATCAAAATATGATCGATCCGAAGTTCGATCAGTCAGTTTGTTGAATATTCATCCCAATCAAGATATCGATACCGATCAAAAGGTATTTGAAATATTTCGTCCGGATCTATATTTTCGGATCCTAGATCGAACGAAATTTTTAAATTAATGCCAATGGGTCCGCACATCGAAGAAAAATTTTGGATGCGGAGTCGGTGAAACAACCGAAAAAATCTTGATCGGATCGGCTGGACTCCGGATCGGAAAAGTCCAAAAATATATGGATCGTATCGAGCTCGTAAGAAGATCCCACGAAAAAAATGCGATCGGATCGGTTTATCGTTAAAAAACGAGTTAAAGTACACGTTTACGTAGAAAAAAGCATATTTTTCGTCAAAATATAAATATAAAATATACTCAACGAGAACTACATTATTTTAAACTATGATTAAATGAAAAATGAGCTATAATCGGCCAAAAGGCCGATAAAGGAGGACATGGTATATGTTAAATTGATTTTAAAAAAAAATGAGCTCCAAATCGGCCGAAGCCCATAAAGGAGATTTATGTTGTACATTTAAATTTTGTTGTAAAATGAGCCTCAAATCGGCCGAAAGGCCCGATAAGGAAAATTCATGTTTATATTTATTTTGTTTTGTGGAATGAGTCCCCAAAATCGGTCCGAAGGCCGATAAAGGGGATATTGTATTTCAATTCAATTTTAATAACAAATGAGCCCCAGATCGGCCGAAGCCGATAAACAAGAATTTTTGTTGTTTTTATTTAATTTTTGTTGAAAAAGGCCTCCAAATGCGGCCGAGGCCGATAAAGGAGGACATTATATTTAACTTTGATTTTAATGAAAAGAGCCCCAAATTCGCGGAGAGCCATAAAGGAATTCTATGTTTTTTATTAATTTTGTTGAAAAATGAGCCCCACATCGGCAGAAGGCAGATAAAGGTAGATTTAATTTTTTTATTTAATTTTGTCTTAAAATGAGCCCCAAGTCGACCGAAAGCCGATAAAGGATATTTTATGTTTTTATTAAGTTCTGTTGGAACAAAATCGAGCTCCAGTCGACGAAGCCCGTAAAGGAGATTTTATTTTTATTAGTTTTGTTGAAAATTGTAATCACCAGACACTTCGGCCGAAGGCGTATATAAAAGGGATATATATTTTAAATTTCGATTGTAATGAATATGAAGCCCAAATTTTCTTCCGGAAGAAAAATACAATCCAAATTTGGAATTTAAAATTTCATATAAGCAAGATTTTAGGGACAGTGTTGAGTTTGAGTGACTATCTGAATTTGTGCAAGGAAATATAATAGCCTTCTTGGCCCGTAAATTCGGAGGTAAAAAATATTAGTTTTTGCAGGAGGTGAAAATTCCCAAAATACAAGACTTAAGTCGTACTCGTATGCATCAATTAGACTTTTTTAAAAGAATTTATATTTGTGAAAATGCATGCCAGAGATGGGTTGGTAAAATTATCCTTTTAAAATTGGCCAATTTTTTTCGAAAATAAAACTATATTTAATTTTCAAAAATTTTAAAAAATTTGAAGAAGTTCTGAAAATTCTGAACTCGATTTTTTCGGCCGATTTGGGGCTCCTTTTTCAAACAAAATTATATTAAAACTATAAAATCCCCTTTGTATCGGCCTTCGGCCCGATTTGAAGGCGAATTTTGAACAAAATTGAATATAAAAAACATAAAATCTCCGCTTATCTGCCTTCTGCCGATGTTGGGCTCATTTTCAACAAAATTAATCCTAAAACATAAAATCTCCCTTAATTGGCCTTCGCGCCGATTTGGGGCTCAATTTCAACAAAATTAAATGGATAAACAGTGAAATCTTCTTTATCGGTCTTCGGCCGCATTTGGGACTCAATTTCATTCACAAAGATTAAATAAAAAAACAGAAAATCTCTTTTATCGGCCTTTGGGCCATTTGGGGCTTATTTTTTTTCAAGATAAATTAAATGAACATTAAATCCTCTTTTATCGCCTTTCATTGAGGTAATTTTTTTACAACATATAAATAATAAATTACACATTGAAATATTTTTGCGGTCTTTTTTATTGTTAGTTAATGATATCCTGAAGTGATAACACATTACTGTGAAAAAAAAAATCGATTCAAATGTGAGCTCGTTTTTTTCAATGCAAGAAACTTGAAATTGTTTTTTCAACTATTTTCATTATTTTGGTGGGTTTTTGACTGCATATGAATTGTTCTGTGTACAAACCTAGTTTAACCCTTAGTATTTAAGAAATTTTTTCACAGTGCCTTTTTTGGCCAGGAGAGTTCAAAATTTAATAAAAACTTGGCAACAGCTTTTTCAAACCCTTTCAACAAAGTAATCAATGAACAAAAAAAATGCAGTCGTTTCTTGGTCATTTGAATATATTCCGGGAGTTGTGAAAATTTCTAAAAAATTCTAAAAATATTTGAAAATTATCAAAACTATTCAAATTTTTTTTGTAAGAAATGATTCAGAATTGCCCTCCTTGATTTTGATACCCAACTAAGCCTGCTATTTGGTCTCAAACAGTGACAGCCCTTGTTAATCGAAATATTTTTTAGTTTAATCCGAATTCATTCATAATTTAAATAAAAAAATTTGCAATTTTTCAAAATTTCAATTGAAAATTTTCAAATTTTTCTTATTTTGCATTTAAAATTTTTAATTTCAAACTATATTTAAAATTTTCAGTAAAAAATCTTATTTGCGATTGAGTATTTACATTTTAATTTTTATAATAATAACTTCATACATTTTGAAATAAATGTTAAAAATTTTTTTATAATTGTTAATGAAATATCAATTTTTTTATACAACATTCGATAATGTTTTTAAAATTTCAAATTATTTATATTCGTATTTGTTCTGCTACGTGTTTGCGCAATGACTTTTTTAGATATTGTTTAAAAGCATCAAAACTTTTTGAAATATGATTTTTCGATTGTTTTTCCAATAATAAAAGTCAATTTTTATCACGGAAAATCAAAAACTAAATACTTGAAAACATGTAGTTTTAACCGATTGATCGGTTTTTTGAAAAAATTTGATCGGATCGGATCGGTGGCCTTTCGAGAAAATAGAGATCGGATCGGTGTCCCTTCTCGAAAAAAAATTGGATCGGATCTATTTTTTCCGATCCGAAACCAAACCGATCCGATCCAATTGCTGTTGAACCCCTTCTCTGACATGCAATAAAAAATGTCGGTAATACGAAGAAAGACGTAAGCTAGAGATAGAAATGGCCGATCTGGATGTGGTGAACCCCAGCGAGGAACCAAAAGGTGAAGGATCTTATATAGCCGCAATTTTGAGAAAAATTCAGATAGCCATTTTGTGGTCAATATTTTAAGAGATATTGGTTTTCGACATGTTTGGTGCTTTTCTCATTGGCTTGAATAGTAAAAGTTGCTTAAAAGTAATTTCTGACCACGGAAATGGAATTCCTGAGGGTAAATTGGTCCATAAAATTGTTTTATTATTAATTGAAATTCTTTTCAAAAAAGGCCCGCATTTTTTTGGTTTTGAAAATCATGAAAATCGGCAGTTTTTCACACAAAATTAAATTTTTTTTAGAAATTTGAAAGCAGTTGATTTTTTTCACAATTTGTTTAACTCATAAATTATGACCAGAAGAAAAAAAATTAGCTTTGCTCTGCGCATGCGCAAAAAAAGTTAATCATGACTTNTTTTTATTTAATTTTGTTGAAAAATGAGCCCCACATCGGCAGAAGGCAGATAAAGGAGATTTAATTTTTTTTATTTAATTTTGTTTAAAAATGAGCCCCAAGTCGACCGAAAGCCGATAAAGGATATTTTATGTTTTTATTAAGTTCTGTTGAAAAATGAGCTCCAAGTCGACCGAAAGCCGATAAAGGAGATTTTATGTTTTTATTTAGTTTTGTTGAAAATTGAACACCAAATCGGCCGAAGGCCGATAAAAAGGGATATTATATTTTAAATTCGATTGTAATGAATCATGAGCCCCAAATTTTGCTTCCGAAGAAAATACATCCAAATTTGGAATTAAAATTTCATATAAGCCAGTTTTTAGGACAGTGTTTTTAGTACAATTTGCAAGAAAAATAAGCCTTCTTGGCAATTCTGGAGGAAAAATATTTTTTCAGGAGTGAAATTCCAAAATACTTAATTTCGATATCAGTATGGATCAAATTATATGTTTTAAAGAATTTATATTTGTGAAAATCATGCCAGAGTGGTTGAAAATTTCCTTTTAAATTGGCCCATTTTTTCGAAATAAAACTATATTTTTAATTTCAAATTTTAAAAAATTTGAAAAGTTTTCTGAAAATTATGAACTCATTTTTTCGGCCGATTTGGGGCTCCTTTTTCAACAAAATTATATATAAAACATAAAATCCCCTTTTATCGGCCTTCGGCCGATTTGAGGCGAATTTTTTAACAAAATTGAATAAAAAACATAAAATCTCCCTTATCTGCCTTCTGCCGATTTGGGGCTCATTTTTCAACAAAATTAAATCTAAAACATAAAATCTCCCTTATCTGCCTTCGGCCGATTTGGGGCTCAATTTTCAACAAAATTAAATGGAAAACATGAAATCTTCTTTATCGGTCTTCGCCCAATTTGGGACTCAATTTTCAACAAAATTAAATAAAAAACAGGAAATCTCTTTTATCGGCCTTTGGCCGATTTGGGGCTTATTTTTTAAGAAAATTAAATGAACATTAAATCCTCTTTTATCGGCCTTCATTTGAGGTTAATTTTTTTACAAATATAAATAAAAATTACAATTGAAATATTTTTGCGGTCTTTTTTATTGTTAGTTATGATTCCTGAAGTGATAACTACATTCTGGTGAAATAAAAAATGATTCAAATGTGAGCTTCGTTTTTTTCATCAAAAACTTGAAATTTTTTTTTTCAATATTTCATTATTTTGTGGGTTTTTGACTGCATATGAATGTTCTGTGTACATNTAACCTAGTTATTTAAGACCTTAGTTGAATTTTTTCACATGCCTTTTTTGCAGGAGAGTTCAAATTTAATAAAACTTGGCACACAGCTTTATTAAACCCTTTTCCAAAAAGTATCAAATGAACAAAAAATGCAGTCGTTTCTGGTCATTTGAATATTCCGGGGTTGTGAAAATTTCTAAAAAAATTTCGAAAATATTTTGAAAATTATCAAAAACTATTTCAAATTTTTTTTGGTAAGAAATGATTCAGAATTGCCTCCTTGGATTTTTGATACCCCACTAAGCCTCTATTTTGGTCTCAACAAGTGACAGCCTTGTTATCAAATATTTTTTAGTTTAATTCCGAATTCATTCATAATTTAAAAAAAAATTTGCAATTTTTCAAAATTTCAATTGAAAATTTTCAATTTTTCTTATTTTGCATTTAAAATTTCAAACTATATTTAAAATTTTCATAAAAAATCTTATTTGCGATTCATTATTTACATTTTAATTTTTTATATAAAACTTCATATTTTGAAATAAAAGTTAAAATTTTTTTAATAATTTTTAATGAAATTATCAATTTTTTTATAAACATTCGATAATGTTTTAAAATTTCAAATTATTTATATTCGTATTTGTTGCTACGTTTTGCAATGACTTTTNGTCGATCCGATCAAGTTCGATCCGATCAGGTTTTTCAAATTGTCGATCCGATCAGGTTCGATCCGATCAGGTTTTCTAAAAGTTATGCCGACCCCTGCTACGCAGTCTCAATTCACCATGTTATGGATAGTATTTTTTTAATGAATTTAAGGTCCTGACAAAAAAACTAAGTGATTTGATTTTCAACTTTTAAAAACCTTATTATGAAAAATATTTGAACTGTAATCTTTTTTGAAAATTAAATTGAAAACGCTATACATAATTAAATCAAGGAGTTCTTTCTAGGCTTAAATATATTTGTTTTGCTCGAAAATTTCTGTCCGAAATAACTCTTAAAGTTAAAAATTTGTGGAAAAATTCTGTTCAGTACTACCACAATTATTTTACTGTTTTAATTAAATGACTTGCCCAGACTACCTCCTTAAAATTATTGAGATTGTTTTGTAGATAGTAAATAAGGATGTGTTCTATTGCATGATAATTGGCAGTTAATTAGCATACACCTCACTCGGTCTAATTGAACAAATTGACACAAATCAAATAAGGTGCTCGGATTTTTTAGCTTAGAAAAGAGGGCTGAGAAAGTTGAAAATAAATCTGGTGATGGGTGTGATATAGACAAAATTGACAATTTCGAACTTGAATTCAGATTTTCGAATCATATTTGATAACATTAATTCCAGGGAAAACTCTGGTATCAGATAAAATGCCAGATTTTTTTTAGGATTTTATAACTTTAAATTAACACTACGAAAATGGAAACATAATTAACGGTTTCTGCTGGAAATACAAATACAGCTGATTAAGGGATTCATGTAAAATGGTATCCATTATAAGGTGCCACCTACGCACAAAACAAAATTACCACAATTATTCTTATATGAAAAATAATTATCACAAAATATTTTTTTATATCAAAAGTTTTGAAATTTATAGCTGCGTATAATAACTTTGAGTTGACTTTCAATTTCCTCAGTAAACGAGAAACAAATTCTGGTGATCCATTTCACAGCCTACGCTTCAAAAGGCATAAAGCCCTATTTTGGCTGTAGACCATCTTGACCAGAATTTGAAAATTTAAAAAGTTGGACAGGGTTACCCTGTCAGGATCTCTTTTGTACAACTTTCCAACTAAAGGTAGTTTTTATGTACTTAAAAATTTAAACGGGCCAATATCATTTCAAATACAAATTCAGCCATAATTTTTATAATTAGGGTTTTCAGCTAAAACATACAATAAAGTTAGTCTTGTGGTGATTTTGAGCACATTTTTGTGCTATCAAATTGCTAAGCTAAGCTTATATTGTCATGAATATTTTTAAACTATAAGTTTTATCAAAATGAGGACCAGTTTCCGAAACTAACCAGAAAAAAAATCAGCATATTTGTTTCTAATTATCAATTTTGTTACGCAGAGGATTTGCTCAAAAAAAATCATTCAAGCATAGTGAACCTTTTAAAATACAAAAATCTTAGGTATGCGAGATCAAAGTCTTGGCTCAACAAAATCTTAATTCTGAATTTCAACAGTTCAAAAAAGTTACCTATGTCGAGTTTATCCCCCACTTGAAAATAATATCTCAAAAAAAGGTTTCATCAGGTGATTCTTGTCGGCTTTTAAGACACACTTTGACTCCGAGGTGTTATTTCTGGTGCCAAATCAACTCTTCCACCGACATAACTCGCCTGTAATTAACCGAATCTGTCGAAAAATTAGTATCACCGAATATTTATTCAATGAGCGAATACACATAATTTTTAACTCGTGGTGACGCGAACATTAAGATAGTACGGACGCTTCCTAAGAAGATTAGAAAACATCTGAAATAAGTGCTGAATTACGAAAATTATTCATTATTAGGGAGTTTGCTTTAGAGCTTAAAGTTTTTAGAGTAAATTGCGCTAGATTTCAGAAACTATTGAAAAATATTATCATATTTCTATGTTAAAGCTATTCGACTTTATTGACCAAATATTAGATAGACTTCCGAACATGTCGAGTTCAGAAGTCAAAAGTTTTGAGTATAAATTTTAGGTAGATTTCTAATAGAACGCAACCAGCAACTGCTGGGTGCGTGTGCGGCAACCAGCAGTACAAGTTTTATTTTTCGGTTAATTTTAGTTAATTCGGCGTTCTAATAATAAATCCAATTTATATTATTTTTGCTACATAACATTTTTAATTGCACATGTTTTCGCTTTAATTGACAGACTTTTTCCGCTTACACATTTTTCATGGCAAAAGATAGGATAAAAGGCCACTAACAACTATACTCCATTTTAACTCAATTTTGCTATAAAATCTTATAATAATTAAATCAATTGAGGAAGAATTTTCTTTTTAGACAATTTTGTCCAAATTTTTTTCAATTTTTTTTCTGATGATGATAAACTTTTTGCCACTATAGAATTTTCAAATCAAATGTTTGTAAAATGTACGGTGCCACCTTTAGGCTCACTTCATTTAATCAGATTTTTTTCAGATCAATAATTTTTACATTATAAATTGGCTTTTTAAAAACACATTTAAAAAACGGGAGATTTCGGTTGAAGGTGTCAAAATTGAGGTAAAATAATTTTTTTATTTTTATTAATTAGAAACCGGAAAAAACGGTCTCAACCACCGAATTCAATTTATTTTTATGGTTTTATACTATTTATACGTCGAAATCGAAAAATTTTAATTCCCAAAGTATTCGAAAAAAAACGAAATTTTGGCACATCGTAAGGAATATTTTTTTCATGAGATGAATGAAATAAATTGAATTCGGTGGTCAAGACGGCTTTACAATTTGGCAAGTTTGAGTGAAATAAAATTTCTTTATTTCTGATTAACGAGGGCTTCGACCGATTTCTCCCAAACCGTAGTTTCGTTGCAAAAATTATGATTAAGAGTATGACCAAGAGCGAAGAAACAAACCGATGGAATATTTGAAAAAAATATGGTGGCAATCGCAATATTTTTAGCCGGTGATTTCAGAAAAATAAGTTTGAAAATTTTTGAACAAGAAATGAGGAAAATTTTCGAAATATTTCCAAATAGTTTAGACTAAAAATCCCAAAAAAATGTCATATGATTTTTCAAATAGCATATAAAAATATGTGGTCACTAACGCGAAAAGTGAAAATAGCCATTTTGAAGAGTGTTTTTCGTTGATTTGAAACGAATAATGAAAAAAATTTGAACAAAAAAAAAGGCATTTTTTAATAATGTTCGGAACTTTTTTAAAAAATTTCTCATAATTTGTCGAATTCTAAAAGTTTAATTCGAACTCAAAATTTTTTAAAAAAGCAATAATTTGAACATACGGCTGGCCCTAAAAATCACACCTAAAAATGGCAAAATTGGCTAATAATCAAAAATCTGAAATCTTCAGTAAAACTGCTTAATTAGCGGCACTTTAGCAAAATTATGCATTTTTAGAGAATTTCAAACCCATTTGCAAGACGCTCACTATAAAATATTTTATTGTACATCACCTCAAGTTTGAACACCTCGGCGAAAACAGCGGGGTGAGTAGAATTTGGGACTGCATTTTTAATAATTTTTGTACCTTCAAATCTTTCAAATAAAGTTATATTATTATCGAAAAATTCGGAAATTTTGTAGTTACAAAAGTTGCCTGGATTATGAAACATTACTTTGATGGTATATTGAAAATAATATATAAACCCAGTAATAAGTTTTTTGTCAAAAGCCCATATCCGTATCTGTCAAAATGCACCGACCCCCTTGATTATACATTACCAATAAAAAGATTCATCGTCTTGTGTAGGTTAATTTTGTGTAATAAATGCTATTAGATGCTCTCTTTTAACCATCAGTTTAAGTTTTTCGGACAATTCCGATTTTTCGTAAAATTGAGCAAAACCCAAAAAAATAAATAGTTGTGATAATATAGTTGTGATATATAAGAGTTATATGCACAATTATTAAGTTTTTTTGAGTCTCGAACCCGAAAAACCTTTACCCGAAAAACTATCTACCTGAACTTTAGGTAATAATAAATCTTATAACAAAAGTGTTTAACATTCCGTGATTTCCCTAAAACCCCCTTTTAAAAGTGTACAGGATTACGTTCACCGTTTCGAAACAATTCAAAAAATCCAAAAAATAAAAGTCTCAAAATATAAAATCATGGCATAATGTAAATGTCTCAACATCCGTCCTCCAGGTCACCCAATGCAGGCCCCTTCCGGCTCGGCCGATATGGAGATATAAGGCAACAAGGGAAAATTGTGAATTACCGTACTAACAAAAGGTAATTTCCTTTGCAAAAATTATATCAATAAATTACGTAGGGCAAGTTTGCAAAACAAAATACATGTAGAAACTCATTTTTTGCGAATTTGCTGAACTCGTTGACTCGATTTATGCCAAAGCGTCGCCATACACCATTTAATCGCATTTTACGACGCTTAATCATTGATGACAAGATCAGTTATAAAGTTATCGATAAACTTTGAAACAAAATGACGTTTGTGCGTTTTTTTTGAAAATTTTTACTGTATTACAGTACTTATTTTGCAAAAAAATTTTATTACCGTATATCACTACTATGTTTTTTCCAAAAAGTACTCAAATTATCTAGAAGACCCGTTGAAAGAATCGTTAAAACTTTTTAAGACATCTATTTCATTACAAGATAGCCCGAAAATTATCACGTGACCGTATATTCAAGTAATAAGGTTGGCCAAATGAAGTTTTTGGCATAAAGGTAAATTGTTTTACTTAATTCCCGGATAAAATAGTAAAGGTTCTTCAGTTTCTTCATCTTCACTACTTTGATAATCTGCCAATGCTTGTTGCATCAATCGACCAGCATTTCCACGACGAGGTTGTTCAGTCATTTTTATCTCTGATCTCTTATTATCAATAATTGATAATTGATTAATCAATAATTACCGATTGAGTTTTTTTTAATTTCAAGATTTCTGTTTGTATTATTTGTGAAAATTGCCCTCCGGTTAAAATAGAGCATTTCTAGAAGTCAAAACTTCCGGAACACTGATTACATAAGAATCAGTGAGAAGTTCATGCCTAGGCGTGTCTCTCTCTCTCT
>SCLH01001153.1:71558-86819 GCA_004367855.1 Oikopleura vanhoeffeni | reverse complement strand
TCTCTCTCTCTCTTTCTCATCACGAGAAATAAGATTCCGAAATAATTTAAGAGTCATTATACTAAAGAATTTTGTAAAAAACATATAATTATTTTTAGACAGAGCGATAGAAAATCATTTGAAGTTTTATATGAGGTAATTGCAAATATAAATTAAGGTTTAATTTCATCTCATTATCGCACTTTTGTCTGTAACTGGAGGTAATTTTCGCAACTTTTTGTTTTCTTATCCTCATTAAATGTCTTTAAATTTGTTTACAATTTTATTTTGTTTTTTCATTTGTATAGCAAATTGGCTGAATATTATTTTAAGCCATTGAAAAATGAATGTTGATAATGAAACTTTGCTAATATGTCTCGATTTATAAGTATGGCGACGTGTTGGCATAAATCGAGTCTGGGTACAGATTCATGTCTAAAGTCTACGAGTTAAGTCGCAACTTTTTCTTTGATGTGATGAGTTTCTTACTGTATCTAACTTTCTATTATCCTGTAATAACATATCAATAATAAAAATATACAATACAAATAAAAAATAAATAAAAAAACACCAAATTATGTGATATGACTCAATGACATATCATATGACATATCATATGACATATCATATGACATATCATATGACATATCATATGACATATCATATGACATATCATATGACATATCATATGACATATCATATGACATATCATATGACATATCATATGACATATCATATGACNATCATATGAGTCTTATTATTATATATGACCCCAATATTTTCTTCTGTTATGTGAGACTCACAATTTTGACTGTCAATTTTTCTATGACATGACACCTTTCCGCATTTATCACTCATCAACATAATATAAGGACTTTTAGTCGTTTTTGTCCTAATAAATTCAATTTTGTTGATTTTGTAAATTTTGCTTTTAAACGTTTCCTAGATGACATTTCTAAAAAAGTGGTGAAAAACGTCATGCTACCCACTCTCCGCCGCAGTTGGGAAGCCCCGATGTTGAAGGGACAGCCATTTATTTTTAGTCGATCCGTGTTGTAACAACATGTTGTCTGTAGATTGACCACCGTTTTTGTAGATTTTTCCACTCAGAATAAAATACAAAGAAAAGTCACGTGACAAACGAAAATTATACTTTGTAGTAGGTATAAGCCTACCTTTATAAGACTACCTTTATAAGCCTACCTTTATAAGCCTGGAGCACATGGTGCTCTATATATTTATTATAAATATTATAATAATATAGACTATATTTGAAATCAATCCTTAGTTTCAAATTTTTTATTTTTAGCAGCAAGACATTCTATGCTGCATTTCAAATGATTAGAAAAATAAAGATTATGTTGACGCGAAATAAACTTGCACAATTTTTATGCAAAACGTTTATCTCAAATAAGTCTGGATTACTCAACGAAGATTAATTGCTTAGTAAAAGTGCTAAAATAAAATGTCAAAGTAAAATCATATGACTTCGGAGATATTTTCCGTAATAGATAAAAATGTTAAATAATTAATTGTTTTTATCTTTGAGCTGAATATGCATTTTGAAGTTTGTATATAATTTCAGAATATAAGGTAAGTTTGAAATAGTTTTTACAATTGTTTTAAATTTCCATGTATAAAGTAAAATAAGGTTTTTTCGATAATTTTAAGGTTAGAACGGAAATATCGAAGATTATACTTAGGCGTTAGTTAGAGCTGTGACATCATAATTTCAGTTTCTTCGTCAAATTTATGCCATCTAGACTTAACTTTCATAAAAATTACAATGCTGTTAAAATTAATCAGCTTATTCTCTTTATGACCGAAAAATATCAAAATGGTCGGAGCTTTATTTCGAGACACTATTTTCACAAAATGGGAGAAATTATGACGTCACAGCTCTCACTAACGCGTAAGTATAATCTTCGATATACACAAGGTAAACCAATACTTTACCTACAATTGTATTACTTTGTAATTGTTCAATCCGGTCTTTGAAAATAAAGCATTGAACTATCGGAAAAATCATCAAGGCCACAAAAACATTTTCGGCGCGCGTTAAATAAGAAGGCAAGAAACAATAGTGAATTCAAACCACTTTAGTATTTTGGGCAAGCTGTGATGATAAAAAATGTATCCTATTAAAAAATCGGAGAATTTAATAAAATTGCCAAAATGTCCTTGTGGCCTTGATGTTATAAATTATAATTACATTATGTCAATTTTTGAATCACCGTAAAAACTATCGACAAAATTGATATTTATTTAAACCAGGGGTCGGCACATTTAAATTTTTTTCTATCGGATCGGAATCGAATAGACTC
The DNA here is from genome assembly GCA_004367855.1 of Oikopleura vanhoeffeni. Taxonomy (NCBI): domain Eukaryota; kingdom Metazoa; phylum Chordata; class Appendicularia; order Copelata; family Oikopleuridae; genus Oikopleura; species Oikopleura vanhoeffeni. The sequence continues at coordinate 84,516 of SCLH01001153.1, read as the reverse complement.
ACAAAAATTTGATCGGATCGGTAGACTTGCAAAAATAATTGAATTGGATTTGATTGGAATCGGATAGGTTTTCCGATCCAATCCCGATCCGATTCAATTGCGTTGGCCTTTGATCCTGACAGAAAAGCATTGACCTCTGAAATCCTACCTCTCTATAGATATTTATCATGAATAGAAAGAGGTTCACCCTTGTGAGCACAGAGCCACAATTGTGGCTCAAGCATACCTAAAATCATTCAAAAAGGCAAAAAACGGGGTCGTAGAACCTTTTCTTTCAAACACATTATAAAGAATTTTGATTCGGTTCCCAAAAATAATTGAAATTTTTTTCGAATGTTTGGTTCCAGTATTACGGGTTGTTGATTTATTAGGATTTTTCGCCTATGTTTCACTTCCTGAAAAATTATTTCGGAACTAGACATAAAATACAAATGTGAGATTAGCCAGTTTTTAAGAAAGTGTTTTGTGCATGCATAACAGTTAAAATAAAATTATATTGGTATCTAGGGGCAGATATTTTTTTTCGGAAGTGAAATTTCTAAATTTTCAACTTCAAGTATCCCATGAAAACATTTAATTATTATAAAAGTGAATTTGAGCAATTAAAAATTGTCAACAGTTGTACTTTATCACCATATTTACTTGAAAATAATAGAAAAAAGTGTAATAAACTGCTTTTATAGGGAAAAATAAACATTTTTTATCAAAAATCATGATTTTTCCCTCAAAATTTTTGACTTATTTATAAATTACTTTTGATTTATGAAATATAAATCCAAGCGGACAAAACTATGACGTAGGCTATATANTGAGAGTCAAATGTATATATTCTCATTACTCATCATTTGTTCATTTGACGCGTAATTCATCGCCTTTTTTTTGTCTCATTTTGGCAGAAGGTATATGGCGGTGTTTCTCCGGCCGAAATTACACAAGTTCTTTCAAACAGAGCAAGAATGTCTCAATCGGTATTAATACATGTCCGCTTCGTTTTAAATTGCCAACCTGCATTCTAACTTTGTTGACAAAACTACTTATACTAGTCACGCTCGCATTGGTTGTACAACTGCTTCACATAGCCACCAGTACTAAGACGTCATAAGCTTGTCAACCTTCAGTCGTGTGTTCGCGACACAATTATTAACGCTCACTTTTTATTCAAAATTGATCCTAAATGTCTTCGATACCAATGAACTTCATACTGAGGCTTTTCCAACGTAACGACTAGACGAATAACAGTCGGAAAATATATTAAATACAGAATAAAAAAAATGCCGAAAATTTTGGTCCAATACCATCTATATTTGCCTCCCGGCGGGCCCGTGCCGGGGGGAGCTGATACATTGTTTGCCATTTTAAACAAGATGTACATGCAGAAATGTAACACAGGTAGCATTTCTGTCATAATCACAAAAGAGACATTCTGCGGGCAATCAACCCTACGCCGCCGCTGCCTGCGGAACGGGTCGGGTTGATGTTACGCGCACAGAATTTCTTTTGTGATTACTCGACAGAGAATCTACACGTTGTACATTTCGACCGATTATGCACGTGTTTTCTGGAATTAATCACCCAATGACAACTGTTTCATTTGCTCACACATTACACCTGTTTTCAAATCATCTTCTCACACCAATGACCTGTTTTTCAGACACATTTCTCAACAAATTGTCATTTTTTGTTAATTTTTAAAATGACTTTTTTTTCAACAACATAAACAGAGCTTTTTTTTCAACAAGAAGTTATAATGACTCTTTTCCAAGAAAAATAAAGATCTTCTTTTTTCTCAAAAAATTGCTATAAGACTTTGTTTTCAACAAAGAAATGACCTTTTTTTCTAAAATTTTATAATGACTTTTTGTTAAAACAATAAATGACAATTTATTTCAAAAAATTAAAATGACTTTTTTTCTTCAACAATATTAATGACTCTTTTTTCACAACAATATTTATAATGACCTATTTTGTCCAAACAATCTATCAATGACTTTTTTTTCCCAAACAATTATAATGACCTTTTTTCAAAAATCGAACATATAAACGTATTTCAAACATCAAAGACTATACCATGACATTTTAAACCACTTTATATTCGACTGTTTATTTGTATTCACATTGAGACACATAACATTAGTACAATAGTATATCTTCATTGCTTTCCGCAAATGAAAGCGTGATTCCCGTAGTCTTTTGGCAACATAAAATAGATTTTATCAGTCCTGTGAACTGTTTTGCTTCGACTGCAGCGCCTTCTTAAGTAACTATTCCTAGAAGATTTTTCTCTTTTAATTCATGTCCATCATTTCTCTCCAAGGTTTCCCACAAATTCGATTCGCGAAATAGAATGTTCAAACTTAATTAAACCGCTTTCGTTAATGTCACTCGATGCAGTCCAAATAATTTTGAGTCATTGTCCCAAATTTCTTCTGGAATAATTCTGACTGCACTACCATCCACCTCCATGTCCAAAGCTGCTATATTTCGGAATGAAAATACCTTATCATCGCGATTTTAAAAAAACGCAACTGATATATATATTTTTAACCTTCAAAGGCTTTTAAGCAGTAAATCTTTGTTCAAGACAGGACGGCTTTTTTTTTTGTCTTATTCTGAATTACATTGAAAAAAACACGGCGTTAATTACGAAAATAGACTATCGTATCTGACCATTAAACCACACAAATCTAACTTTGTAGTGCCAAAATAGCAAAAACTACATATTTCCTTCATTTTACAGTTTAACAAATATGAAAATACAAGATATATTGTTGCTACGCACTAGTAAAAGACGCCACTTTACAGAGCCAAATCTTAGCGGAAAAACTATAGAATGGCTACAATTTGAAGCGTACATTTTTTCAATTTAATCCACCACCCGCGTGCCCTTCCTCATACTTTCAGTACAACTGAATGACACTAAGCGCATTCTTGAAAAGTTCAAGTCTCTTGATTGTATTTGTGCCTGGTTATTCGAACCCAATATCATTCCTGATCCTCATTGTAGTAGTGTCATGACTCATGAGCTCCCATGAGCTAAAAGCTATTTTTGAAAAAAACTTTTAAATTAGAATATTACATGTTATTACCTTTTTGTCAAAACTCTACATTTACTTGCTGTAAAAACTTACTTGTTTCGCTTTGGCCAAAAACCTTTTTGAATAGCAAAACAAATTGGATGTTTCAAAAAATTGATTGACTCATAGCCCTAGGATTCCTAGAGCCTATTCGTCATCAGCCTATGACTCATCTAGGGCAAATAATCTAAGTCTGGCAAAGTTATGTACAAAAAACGTAGATTGTGACTCAACTAACTCACACTGTAATATAACTGAAAAACCTTTTAGAAGCTCTTATCTCCCGAGCATTGGATCCTAAGCTTGATTATTTGTTTGTCTTTTCCGATGGAGTCCATTTTTCCATTGGAAATAAATCCAGGCTGATCGAAATGAAATATCTACGCATCGTTCATTATATCTTGAATTCTATAATGTCCATTGTAGAATGTTACTAAACAAGGCCAAACCGAGTCCGGTAAAGAAGTCATATTCTGGAAAATTAAGTCATTTATTTGAAAAATCTAGACATCATATATTTTCTTCCAAAAAGGTCAATTTAATTCTGGAAAAATGTCATTAAAAATTTTTTGAAAAAAAAGGTCCATTACTAATTCTTGAAAAAAGTCCATCACTAAATTTTTTCAAAAAAAAAACATTTAAATTTTTAAAAAAAAAGTCATTAATTATGAAAAAAATAGCATTAGAAATTTATTTGAAAAAAAAGTCATTTATTTTTGCAAAAAAACAGTCATTATAATTTTTTGAAAAGAAGTTCATTTATTTTGAAACAAAAAAAGTCATTATAAAGTTTTTTAAAAAAAAAGTCATTAGATTTTTGAGAAAACATGTCAATTATAAATTTGTTAAAAAAAGTCCTTATATTTTTGAAAAATGTCATATGTGCGAGAATAGGCTTGAAACAACCAAGTCATAATGGTCGTGGAGAAATGACCAAAGTTGCATTGTAGATTGTCACCCAAAATAAAAGTTACCTAATGTATTAAATTATCTTCAAGTCATTGTGCAGGAAATATCGCTTGTCACTTGTGCAAGAAATGTCGCCTAGGCGACATTTCCTTTGCACGGAGTGACAAGGCTAGCATATCTTCTTGCACAATGACTTAAGATCATTTACCGTCAGAATATGCATTTTACATAAAGTTGGCGAATAATTGTAAAATAGAAGGCCAGTCTGAAATATTTTTGCCAAAATATATTTCCGGTAACACATCCTCTACAACTGTTTGATATTGCGTATGTTTTCCGCGTTTCTCATTTCCCGCTTATCTCCACAAACTTACCAAAATTACAATGATAAGCAATTTATTCTAATTATTTCATTGGCAACAAATCGACATTTTTGATCAATTCTTTGAGACTACGCGGTATATTATCTAAGCAACCTGTTTTAAATGCATGAAATGAATTTATCAGTTTAATTAATTAATTGAGGAAGTGAGAAACATGAAAAAAGTGCTTTAGATCTTTGCAAATAAAATTTTTTGAATAAAATGACGTAACCTAGATTCATCAAAATTTTGATAAATCATATGATATGATTCATATCTTAGTTCACGTTCCTTTTCCAAAGATGTTATTTAGCAACCTTCATTTTCAATTCGGTTAATCTCTTCACATCCAGAAACAAGAACTTCACCTCACACCCCAAAGCAAGTATTACGGGAAAACTGATGATAATATCAATTTATTATATTTTTGGTTACTGAGATCAAGGATAAAGTTTATAATATAAGACAAAACATTTTCTTAATTTTAAGTTTGTGAACTCGATAAATACGAGAGAAAATGAAGGTTCAGTCATGCCCTTTTCTTCGGAAAACCATACGTTTTGTCCAATAACATATAAATTACAAATTCATAAGTTAAACGCTGGCTTTTTTTACGATATAATAAAACTTTTATTAAAGATTTTTTGTTTAAACAGAAAAGTACATTTAAACAGTTTTACACATTTGTTCAGATTATAAGCTTGATTCAATTATAAGCTATTCAAATCTGTTTTTAGATTTAGAATATGATATCTTAATATTAATATAATAATATTATTATATCTTAATGATATCTAATCGCTAACAAAACAATTATTTATATCCCTGCGTGTCCAAATATATGCAAAAAAATGTCAAAAATATTTCGAATCAGATTGTTACTCAAAATTAGTGCAAGCTAATGTTCTATTCATGTCTTTCGGAAAATATTTTTTTTAATATTTCGAGTTTCAAAGAATCATCAGATACTTTGCTAAAAACTGGCTTCCGAAGAATTTTGAATCCATAAATCGTATTTACACTATAATGTTTTTACGAAATTTCGGCAAAAATCCTAAAAATAATAATATTTTTTGAAATAAAATTGTAAACTCTATGACAAACTTTGTATTGAAAGTATCGAAAAGTTTAATTTCTGCGCCTTAATTTTTTACGCTTGAATTTTTTGCTTTTCAATAAGCAAAGAGTGCGATGGTTTTTTTTCGATAATAATACAAATAAAATGAAATAACCATACCAATATCCCTTTAACACCTTTCGCTGGATCTGAGAGATGTCGGCTGAAAAGCGGCCTCATGAGTGGCTAGGAGGGGTCTGAGGAGTGTCAGGATTGGCTCCCTAGCCGCTTTTCAGCCTACATCTCTCAGATCCAGCGAAAGGTGTTAAAGGGATATCCAGCATTCATTTGGTCATCTATTTATAACTTAAGGGAGTACCCCACGCGAGTTATATTTCGGCTCTCAGACATGGTAGAAAGCTAATTTTTATCTCATTCTCATTTTTGTTATCGGTTTCCTGTTACTGGCTTACTGTGCTCCAAATGAAATTGAACTAGCGCTCAGGGTATCAAAAACAGCCATTTTGAGGACTTTATCAGTGATTTGCCTAAAGGAAAAAAAAATATAATCTGAGCGCATAACTTTTTTTAACTAACAAATTTAGGTAAGCCTTAGTCAAATTTTTAATTCCCCACTGTATACAGTATGTTAAACTATCGTTAACACTCTATCCCAAAAAACATGAAACTGCGAGTTCTAGATTATACTTTTTTCTGTTTTTATGAACTTGAAAAACTTAATTTAATACTGTAAAATTCTTGAAAATGAAATAATTTATTTCGAAACTAGTTGAATAAATATACCAAAAAAAATGTTAAATTTAGGTATGCTCACAAAAAATCAGAAAATTATGTTAATACATCGGCGATGTAACATCGCTAAATGAAATTGAACAGATAAAAGTCGAAAAATGAGTTGTTGGACCGGTAAAAATACCGGTACGATCATACAAAAAACTTTTTGTTACTTTTTTCGAAAAATTCAGACAATATCTCCTGGGTCTCAGAACATGAAACTCAAGCAAGTTTTCTTCAGCTCAGAACAAACGTTTGAAAATCACTAAATGGCGTGGGGTACTCCCTTAATAAGTTAAATTTATTACTTGACTACTAGTCAATGACTATTTTTGATTATTTTAAGGGGGCGATCGTAGAAAAATGAGGCACATGAAAACAATTTCCTCAATTTCATTTTAAATTTATTTTTTTTAAAATTTGGACTATTACAAGCATTTGGGTACTTGTTTTAAAAAAATTTCTGGACGATTTTTATTTCGGTATTAGTAAACTATCCTTTGTAATTAGAATAAAGCAAAAATAAGGTTTATATATGACCCTAAAATCTCGGTAAAAACAATTTTTATCATTTTAATTAAGGAAGTGTGCAACATGAAAACTCGGTTTTAGAAAATATTCGATATTGGAAAGTAAGATACCAATTAACAAGTAAAAGACGTGTAATTAAAGTTATCTCAAAATCATGTTTGAGATTTTTTAAAGTTACAAGTCAGGAGGGCGCTTTTATTACAACTTCTTTTAGTACAACTGTCTTTAACTCTGGTAGGATCGGAGTCTAAGATGACCTAGCCGGTCGTACGGTTCCGTGGAACCGAATCTAATAAATTGCCAATTATCTCGATAATGGCGAAAAAACATTGTTCACAATTTGAAAATAGACTAGATATAATTTAAAGGATCGAAAATATAATGAAGCTTTAGGGAAGATTGATATTTTGCTGGTCAATGAGCACACAGAATTTTTGAGAGATCAAGAAAACAATTTTGAAAATTTGAAAATTATAAAAATATTCAGATTTCGAATTTAGTAAGAAGAAATAATAATGATCGCCACCCATCAAATAATTTAAGTATAACTTCGTATTGACCAACCGAGGAGCTCGAAAAATATCTAAAATAGTCTAGGTTCATATCGATAATATACGTTCTGGAAAAAAATAATGCCATGGCATGCCACTTGCAATTCACACTTCATCATATAAATTTGCCTCATATTTTTTTTCTTAATACCAACAGCATTTGAGGGGTCACTTGAAACTGTCAAGCTTTACATTTTGGCCTTGTATCTTTTTACTGGGTTTAAACTAAAACTTTTACGCAAGGAAAAAAACCTTACAGCTCCGATGTCTGGAAACTATTCAATATTGTGCAAATAAGGAAACGTTTTCGTTTAAATATTTATTGGAAAGTTATAAATCTTTCTCGCCGAGTTTATATTAATAACAAAAAACCGAAACAAAGCAAGAATCTTGAGTGTCTGCGGCTACAAATTTCATTATTAAGAAATTGCTGACAAAATTAGAACCCACTAATTTTGAAAAAAATCAAGTTCATATTTTTATCATAAGTGATACGACCGCATACAGAAGTTACGAATCCCATGCCGTGTCTAATATATTATTTTTTAAAGATGTCTAATTTCCGAAAAAATATGATTATATCCAAAAGTGGTTATGAGTAGGACCAATCTGCATTAGAAAACGCGCGTTCGGCCGCTTATCTGTAAGCATGGATATCTCACAAACTTGTTAAAGGGTCAGTTTTTTGTTGAGGCTCGTTACTTCTTATATTAATCCTACCCAAGCAAAAAAAAATGACAAAAAATTAATAAATGACCCGACCCAAAACAGCGATAAGCCCGTTTTTCTATTCGGCATAATTTGCTTTTATCTGCCCTGCTGAAGAGCAAGATTTGGTAAACTTTTGGAGATGATAACAGATTGAACATATGTATTGCTGAGCATTAAAAACGTAGCCGATTTTGTCTTTTACGAAATTTTAGAGGGTTTATAGATAGTATCTAGTCCTCACATTTTAATTCTTATTTAAATTAGGGTGGGAACGGCAAATTCGAAGTGTTTGGTGGATTGTTAGATTTAGCTTATAAGAAGCAGATTGTTATGCATTTCATGAAAATCTTGTAACTTGATTTTTAGTGACTTATTTTTCGATTTGAAAAATCAGTAATTTTTTTTTAATTTTGTATAATAACTCCTGCAGCCAGGAGTCCTGATTCATCAATAAATTTTTATACTTATAGAAAATTAAAACAATAATCATTCGAATTCTTTAATTTTCTTAGAAGTCCTTAAAAAATCATGTACAGTGTATGTTTTTTAGTTGCGAAATGAAAATTGCTGTTTATGAAATTCCCACCAATAAAAAATGGTGACTTGGCGGATTTTACTTTTAAACCCTCGCCTTCGGCGATAGCTTGGCTTTCAAAATGAAATCCACCTAGTCACCATTTTTTATTGTCGGGAATTTCATAAACAGCAATTTTCATTTCGCAAGTAAAAAACCACATACTGTTTAATAAATAATATTATTAATAATGCAGTAAAATATGATGTTATTTTCAACTTAATTTTTTACTAACGTTTCGGTTTGTTTTTAAATTTAAAAGTGATATTTAACGCGAAATATTTTAGTTTTAATTCAAAACTTTTGAACTTAAGGATTCCAGATAGATTGAATTGCGAATTAAACATGTCGGACTGTTTTAAAAAAAACTATAAAATAAAAAACCTCATACAAAATATTTCAATTTAACCCAACACGAACCAAATTGCTGACCCCGCGGCTCGACTCCGCAATCACGTATAATATTGCCAAACAATAAACTGATAAGTCAAGTACAGCAGGTTGTGAAAATAAATTGATAATTTTTGAGGACCAGTTTTTAATAATGATTAAATGAAAAACTTGAAAAAACACGTTGAAAAATTATAACATACAAATTTTGCACAATTGCACAATTTGTGCAATTTTCCAAATATCATTAAGGACCGAATTGAAAATCGTACATAAAAAAAATTATAATAAGGTCTTAATAAAGTTTTCTGGTCGAATTTACGTAAATAAGGCTTTAGAAGTTTTAATTTTTGACTTCAAATGTCATTTTCGACTCGCAATCAAAAACTTTTCTTTCTCGCTTTATATTTTTATGCATACAACCATGAATCTGAAATTGTTTAGAAACCTAATAAAAATTTCATAATTTTTTGGCTATTCCTCTCCTTTAACTTGCGTAAAATCACACGCATATTGCATCCGACGGGATAGTTCACCGATTTCGAGACCGTTTTCCTGCATTATCAAATGGCGCAATAATCGCTTCACGCCCGGAAGTGTTTCTGAATTTTCTCATTTTGGAATAAATATAAACTTTCAAGGTGAATAGAAAACGTCGTTCTAAACCAGAAAAAAACCGATTCGGAAGGTTATTAATAAAATGCTAATTATCTTTAGCAAAAGATTGATTATTCCTATTTTCCAGTTATTATGAGTTAAAAGGACAGATACCTACTATCATATATATAAAACACAGCATAATAAGGCGTTGGCCCAACCGTTGGGAATGATGAAATGAACTCTGCGGAGTATTTAACCAAAAAGCGAGCATAATTTCGTTGTCAAAATAAAAAAAAGACAATATAATTGAAACAATAGTACAAACATATACAAAAATGCATCGTGTAATCAAGTTGGCCCGAAGGTCCGTCATATGGAATTAAAGGCATTGCAGCCGCAAGAATATTGAGCGGCCTTACACATGAATAACTGAAGATTTTATTTTTTAGGAAATAATACCTTTCCTCAAATATATCTGATTTTTATGAAGACTTAGAGACAATCAGAATGCACCAAATTGCTTCGGAATGTCAACAAAATATATTTCCGATCAAATCCACAAAAAATTTTTTCGAAATTTTCGCGTTTTTTCGATTTTTTTCAAAGATTTTTATTCAGAATTTAGTCAAAAAATATTGTTTGCTTAGATTTGACCACTAAAATTTCAAAATATCAGCTTGACATAAGCCATCTTTATGTTAACTGGCTTTGTTTTGAGTCTACTTTCGAAAAAATTGGAGCACATTTTTTTTCGGATTTTTTTTTCGAAAAATCATATTTTCAAGTCTGCATCGAAATTTAAGAAAACCGCCGCTGCAATCCTCCAAAACGCAACAAAGTGTACTTAAAAAAAATTTGACCCTATTGTAAAACTAAACTTCGGAGGACATAGATTTTTATGCCAAAAATCATGAAAAACGGCCAAAAATCGTCAGTTTATTGGACCGCTAATAAAAATTCAGTCATCGAAATGAAAAAAACCGCTAACTGCCAAAATGTTTAGTTGGCTTATTCCACGTATTATGCCCAACTTTCGAAAATTTTCGATATATGGTCTGGGAGGAGATAGATTTTGAAATTTCGCGAAGTGACGTCCTGTTACGACTACGTGACGATTGGTGTAGTCATCAAAATTTCAGTTTGACCTTTGATTTTACAAGATTAAGGCTAGGTTTACAAATTGGCATTTTTGGAATTATTGCTTTAGGTTCAGATTTTCGTGAAATAGCTCTGTAAAATTGCAAATCAGACATGACTTCCCCCTTAACCAAAATTAAAATATTTTTACCTTAACCCGTGTACTCAGAATTTCAAAACAACCCTGTACTCAGACAAATGTCAATCGGCACTTTCTGATTTCGAAAAAATCATTTTTAATTCCCATTACATGCCATGGCATGCTCATGCCACAAAGTTTTGATTTGACTCAGTTTGAAGCCCAAACAATTTTGTGTAAGATTAACTTACTACTGTAACCTCATTTGATATTCAGCTTGAAATTATTTTCTCTAACGTAGCTGGAAATTTGTGAATTTTCTCTAAAACATCGTTTTTAAGCCAAGCCATAAGTTTTTTGATCTGAGGTATCAACGTAGGAAAGATAAAAGAAACTATTTTGTATCGGATGGAATCAGCCAAATTTTTATGTATCATTAATAAGTCGGCAAAGACTGTGTGAGAAGTACAAGATGCAGCAAAATATTGCTCATTAATTTGAAATTTTTCTTTTCCAGATTTAAACATCCCAGAAAAGAAATTATTATCAAACGGCCTCAAATTCATACTAAGTCATACAACCGAATTAATTAAACCTGAGTTTTCAAATAGATAAAATAGTGAAACTGTTTTAAAAAAAAATCGAATAAATTTGACATGTGAAAAACCTGTTTTTTTCAAATAATTTTGATTGGTTCATTAAATATTTTCATCGCTTTCAGATAAAAATAATATTATAATACTTTACAGAGTGAAGTTCTTAAAATTTGAAACAAAATATTTTTCGTGTTCAAAACACACATTCTACTAGTATTTTTTTCATTTTAACAATTTCGACTTAACCAAATGGCTATAATTCCCAAATCAGAAAAGATAGATAAATAATTTGAAGACCAAAAGATAGAAAATTGTGAAAAACTTGAGCATTGTAAATTTCATGACATCGTGTATATTTTACTATGAAAACATGTGCGCTAAATGACCCCTCAGTGACCGGGGTTAACTATTCGACAAATCTGATCTTCGATAAAAGTTCAACCAGGGAATTTTTATTTCAAAGTATAATATATAACCATTTTGGCTGATTGCGACAGTTTCAATTAAGAATCTGTTAGTTGACACGCAAATTTTCGGTTTATAAATAATTATAAAATTTAAAATATTATGGTTGAATGCCTTTTTAGATTTTTCTTTCTCGTTAAAATCATAATTAGCAATCAAGAATGTTTTTAAATTTTTGTGCGGTTTATAGCGGAAGAAGAGGTTATACATTTATTGAATAGAAATTTATAGCTAATTTTGATAGGAAGTTGTATTTCGCTACTAATTTCAAGGTTTGCTTTTTTAATTATCATACGAAATTCATCAACAATAAATGCACCTGAATTTTATACATTTGTCAATAATTAAGTCAGTTGAACTAAAATATAATATGTAAAAATTGGCCCCCTCGAAGAGGGGGGAATTTTTACATTTAATTCTTGTGGGCCTAAAAATAAAAGTGGAATAAAAGATGTAGATTTAGTTCATGAACTAATTCAATTGTAATAATTCACTGAACTATTGTGAGGGGATCATCATGCCGCGCCTGCGTGATAAAATTGAGCGTTGATTTTTTAATGTTAACTCCAAGCGTGACGATTTGCCACGGGCGCCGGAGTTTTTTTTTATCATTTTTCAATTACACCAATTTTTTGTTTTTCTCTGTTGATCAGGTGCTCAAATTCATATTTTGATAAAAAGTGCGAGAATTGAAATATCATTCGGATGTTTTTCCCTTTTGATCACCGCCGAATCAGGCCATTATTTCCAATTTTTTCAACTGAAACTAACAATTAAACTATTTCAGTAACCTCGAAAAAAATCTAAACATGGTCCGATTCTGACCTATTCACTTTTATTGTATTATTTACTAGATATTTGTGTTCAGTTTGAGCAATCAAAAACTCAATCGGATGAGTCTTTTTCGAAAGCCGAATTATATAAAAATTTTGGCTGAAAAAGTTGCAAAAAGTGACCGCAGGGCTCCGTAATATATACATAATAGCTTCAGAAATTCCTTATTTCAAACTATCAGAAATCAGAGTCTTATGTTTAAGACTAAATTTTTTTCTTTTTCATTGACCTGTTAGAAACAGGCTGTTACAGGTCACCTGTAGAACCAGTGTACATGGACAAAAGTTTACCGT
>SCLH01001153.1:21211-71406 GCA_004367855.1 Oikopleura vanhoeffeni | reverse complement strand
TTGGTTTGTATTTTTACCTGGGCATTTTTGATCTATTGTACTCGGAATAGGATATAACCAGAGTTTATACTTAGACTGTCAGACTCATAATGTTTTAACCATGTTACCAAACTCAGTTAAGGGGGTAGCAGCGATGTGGCAGATTGGTACATTTTTTCGAAGTGATTTATGAAAGAAAAAAAATGTAAAAAATTGCATTTTTTATCTTTAATAAAAGTGTTCATTTTTTACACCGTTTATATTTTTAAGTCCTCAACATACTTTAGTATCTGTAAAAATATCAAAAACAACTTTTCATTATAACTCCATTTCCAACTTGACCCGATGTTAGATTTATTTTTGAAGGCAATATTTATAAACTTCAGGCATTTTTGGGTGTTATGCGCTAATCAGTGGGTGAATCATTATCCATATGAAAAAATTTCCTTAATATAAAAGTTTTTTTCCATGGAAAAAAGAGNAAAGAAAAGTTAGAGTTGACCGCAAATGTAAGCTTTAAGCAAAAAGAACAGGAAAAGGCGATTTCAAAATTAAAGCGGGAAGAGAATGAACTCAAAATTCGAAGAAATAACGATGAAATGTTAACGTTATTTCACTTCATTACCAATCACATTAAGGGGGTAGCAGCGATGTGGAAGATTGGTACATTTTTTCGGAGTGATTTATGAAAGAAAAAAAATGTGAAAATTTTTATTTTTATTTTTTATCTTCAGTAAAAGTGTTCATTCTTGCAAACGTTTACATTTTTAATTTCTCAACATACTTAAGTATCTGTAAAAATATCAAAAACCACTATTCATTATAACTCCATTTCCAACTTGACCCGATGTGAGATTTATTTTTGAAGGCGATATTTATAAACTTTAGGCATTTTCGGGTGTTATGCGCTAATAAGTGAGAGAATCATTATCCATATGAAAAAATTTCCTTAATATAAAAGTTTTTTTTCCATGAAAAAACGAGAAAAACAGCTTTTTAGGAAAAGAAATTGACCTTCAATTGCGTAAATATTACATAGACGAAAAAATTTATGGGCTGGCGGATGAGTATTTTCGGCAGTAGCGGTCCGGAATGTCCGGTAATTTTTTTTGCATTAAAACTGGGCCACCTTGTATATTACGGCCGATGTATATTTTGTATAATGGTTTTAACCAAAAATCATCAGGTCAAACTGAGCAATTATGTCTTCTCGACAAANATTTTTTTTTTTAAATTACCTATTACAAGCCATTTGGGTACTGTTTTAAAAAAATTTCTGGACGATTTTTTATTTCCCGTATTAGTTAAACTATCCTTTCTTTGTAATTACAATAAACAAAAATAAAGGTTTTATACATGACCCAAAATCTCGGTAAAAACAATGTTATGCATTTTAATAAGGAAGTGTTTTGTGCAACATGAAAAACGGCCCGGGTTTTATGAAAAATATCATCGATATTGGGAAAGTAAATACCAATTAACAAGTAAAAGACGTGTAATTAACAGTTGATCTGCCAAAATCATGTTTGGAGATTTTTTTTAAGTTAACAAGTCAGGAGGGCGCTATTTATTTACAACTTCTTTTAGTACACGGTCTTTTAACTCTGGTGATAGGATCGGAGCTAAAGATACCTGCCCGGTCGTACGCGTTTCCGTGGCCGGCGACTAGAAATCTAATAAAAAAATAAAAAAAAAAAACAAAAAAAAATAAACAAAAAAAAAAAAAACAAAAAAAATTCAAGCATTACTCTTACTTGCCAATATATCTCGGATAATATTTGGCGAAAACAATTGTTCACAATTTGAAATAGACATGATATATTTAATAGGGATCGAAAATATAATGAAGCTTAGGGAAGATTGATATTTGCTGGTCACATAGCACACAGAATTTTGAGAAGATCAAGAAAACAATTTTGAAAATTTTTGAAAATTATAAAAATATTCAGATTCGAAATTAGTAAGAAGAAATAATAATGTCGCCACCATCAAATAATTTAAGTACTAACTTCGTATTGACCCAACCGAGGAGCCTCGAAAAAATATCTAAAATAGTCTAGTTCATATCGATAATATACGTTCTGGACAAAAAAAATAATGCCATTGGCATGCCACTTGCAATTCACACTTCATTCATATAAATTTGCCTCAATATTTCTTTTTCTTAATACCAACAGCATTTGAGGGTCACTTGAAACTGTCAAGCTTTTACATTTTGGCCTTGTATCTTTTTTTACTGGGTTTAAAACCTAAACTTTTACGCAAGGAAAAAAAACCTACAGCTCCGAGTCTTGGAAACTATTCAATATTTGGGCAAATGAAGGAAACGTTTTCGTTTAAAAATATTTTATTGGAATTATAAATCTTTCTCGCCGAGTTATATATTAATAACAAAAAACCAACAAAGCAAGAATCTGAAGTGTCTGCGGCCACAAATCATATAAGAAATGCTGACCAAAATTAGAACCCCACTAATTTTGAAAAAAATCGAAGTTCATATTTTATCATAAGTGATACACCGCATACAGAAGTTACGGAATCCCGCACCCTTGCATTGCCAGATTTTTTTCTAAACTTTTTTTGCCCCTTTTCCTTCTATCTGTTCTTCCAGCAATCTTCCTGTCTAAAATGTGAGTGTGTGGTGCGTGTATAATGGTACATCTAATTCTATAACGATAGTATATTTGTTTTTAAATTTTTTTTTTATAAAGAGTCTAAATTTCCGAAAAAAATATGATATATCCAAAAGTGTATTGAGTAGGACCAATCTGCATTTAGAGAAAACGGCGTTCGGCCGCTTATTCTGTAAGCGATGGAATCTCACAAACTTGTTAAAGGGTCAGTTTCTGTTGGGCTTCGTTACTTCTTATATTATAATCCTACCCAAGCAAAAAAAAATGACAAAAAATTAATAAATGACCCGACCCAAAAACAGCGAGATAAGCCCGTTTTTCTATTTCGGCATAATTTGCTTTTTATCTGCCCTGCTGAGAGCCAAGATTTGCGTAAACTTTTGGGAGATGATAACAGATTGAACATAGGTATTGCCTGAGCATTAAAAAAACGTAGCCATTTTTGTTTTTACGAATTTTAGAGGGTTATATAGATGTATCTAGTCCTCACATTTTTATTCTTATTTAAATTAGGTGGGAACGGCAAATTCGAAGTGATTTGTGTGATTCGTTAGATTTAGCTTATAAGGAAGCAGATTTGTTATGCATATTCAGGGAAGTGTCTGCGAAAAGTGTAACTTGATTTTAGTGACTATTTTTCGATTTTGAAAAATCAGTTAATTTTTTTTTAATTTTGTTATAATAACTCTGCAGCCAGGAGTCCTGATTCATCAATAAAATTTTTATACTGATAGAGAGAAAAGAACATAATCATTCGAATTCTTTAATTTTTCTTAGAAGTCCTTAAAAAATCATTTTACAGTGTTATGTTTTTTAGTGCCAAATGAAATGCTGTTTATGAAAATTCCCACCAAAAATTAAAAAATAGTGACTTGGCGTGATTTACTTTTAAACCCTCCCTCGTCGATAGCTTGCTTTTCAAAATTTGAAATCCACCTGTAGTCACCAGGTTTTTAACTCTGTCGGGAATTTCATAAAACAGCAGATTTTCATTTCTGCAAGTAAAAAACCCACATACTGTTTAATAAATATATTATCTAATAATGCAGTAAAATATGATGTTATTTTCAACTTAATTTTTTACTACACGTTTCGCGTTTGGTTTTTAAATTGGAAAAGTATATTAACGCGAAATATTTAGTTTTAATTTCAAACGTGAACTTAAGGATTCCAGAAGAGATTGAATTGCGGAATTAAAACATTCTGACTGTTTTAAAAAACTATAAAATTAAAAACCTCATAAAAATATTTCAATTGAAGCCCAACACGAACCAAAATTGCTGACCCCGCGGCCTCGACTCCGCAATCACGTAAATATTGCCAGAACAATAAAACTGATAAGTCAAGTAACAGCAGGGGTTGTGAAAATAAATTTGGATAATTTTGAGGACCAGTTTTTAATAATGATTAAAATGAAAAACTTGAAAAAACACGTTTGAAAAATTATAACATACAAATTTTCACGAAGTGCGAGGCGGGCAATTTGTGCAATTTTCCACAATATCATTAAGACCGAATGAAAATCTACAAAATAAAAAAAAATTATTAATAAGGTCTTAATAAAGTTTTCTGGTCGAATTTACGTAAATTAAGGCTTTAGAAGTTTTTAATTTTTGACTTCAAATGTCATTTTTCGACGCGCCAATCAAAGAGCTTCGCGTGCGCTGTAGTATTTTTATCATACCAACATGAATCTGAAATTGTTTAGAAACCGTATAAAAATTTCATAATTTTTGGCTATTCCCTCTCCTTTAACTTGCGTAAAATCACACGCATATTGCATCCGACGGATAGTTTCACCGATTTGAGGACCGGTTTTTCCTGCCATTATCAAATGGCCGCAATAATCGCTTCACGCCCGGAAGTGTTTGCTGAATTTTCTCATTTTGAATAAATATTAAAAACTTTCAAGTGAATAGAAAACGTCGTTCTAAACCAGAAAAAAACGATTCGGAAGTTATTAATAAAATGCTAATATATTTTAGCAACAGATTTGATTATTCCTATTTTCCAGTTATTATGAGTTAAAAGGACAGAATACCTACTATCACTATATATAAAAACACAGGCATAATAGGCGTTGGCCCAACCGTTGGAATGATGAAATTGAACTCTGGGGCGGAGTAGTGTAACCCAAAAGCCGCAAGCATAGTTTCCGTTGTCAAATAAAAAAAAAGACAATATTATTGAAACAATAGTAGCGAAACGATAGTGACAGAAGGAAGTGCATCGTGTAATCAAGTGGCCCGAAGGTTCCGTCATATTGGAAAAAGGCATTGCAGCCGCAAGATATTGAGCGGCCTTACACATGGAGAGTAGACAGAATATTTATGAGTAATAAATACCTTTCCTTCAAATATATCTCATTTTATGAGATTAGAGACATTCAGAATGCACCAAATTGCTTTCGGGATTGTCAAACAAAATATATTTTCCGATCAAATCCACAAAAAGATATTTTCGGAAATTTTCGCGTTTTTTCGATTTTGTTCAAAGATTTTTATTCAGAATTTAGTCAAAAAAATAATTGTATTGCTTAGATTGACACTAAAATTTCAAAATATCAGCTTGACATAAGCCATTCTTTATGTTCACTGGCTTTGTTTTTGAGTGCTACTTTCGAAAAATTGGAAAGCACATTTTTTTTCGGATTTTTGTTTTCGAAAAATCATATTTTTCAAGTCTGCATCGGATTTAAGAAAACCGCCGCTGCCAATCCTCCAAAAACGCAACAAAGTGTACTTTAAAAAAAATTTGACCCTATTGTAAAAACTAAACTTCGGAGACCATAGATTTTTATTGCCAAAAATCATGAAAAACGCCAAAAATCGTCCAGTTTATTGGACCGCTAATAAAAATTCAGTCATCGAAATGAAAAAAACCGCTAACTGCCAAAATGTTTAGTTGGCTTATTCCACGTATTATGCCCAACTTTCGAAAATTTTCGCATATATGGTTCTCGCGGAGGAGATAGATTTTGAAATTTCGGCGAAGTGACGTCCTTGTTTACGGGACTACGTGCACGATTGGTGTAGTCATCAAATTCAGTTTGACCTTTGATTTTTACAAGATTAAGCTAGGTTTACAAATTGGCATTTTTGGAATTATTGCTTTAGCGTTTCAGATTTTCGTGAAATAGCTCTGTAAAATTGCAAATCAGACTGACTTACCCCGCTTAACCAAAAAATTAAAATATTTTACCTTAACCCGTGCTACTCAGGAATTTCAAAAAACAACCCGTACTCAGACAAAATTCAATCGGCACTTTCTGATTTCGAAAAAATCATTTTTAATTTCCCATTACATGCCATGCATGCTCATGCCACAAAGTTTTGGATTGACTCAGGTATGAAGCCCAAACAATTTGGTGTAAGATTAACTTACTACTGTAACCTCATTTGATATTCAGCTTGAAGAGTTATTTTCTCTAACGGTAGCTGAAATTTGTGAATTTTCTCTAAAAACATTCGTTTTTAAGGCCCAAGCCATAGAGTTTTTGATCTGCACGGTATCAACGTAGGAAAGATAAAAAGAAACTATTTGTATCGGATGGAATCAGCCAAATTTTTATGTATCATTAAATAAGTCGGCAAAAGACTGTGTGAGAAGTACAAGATGCAGCAAACATATTGCTCATTAATTTGAAATTTTCTTTTCAGAATGTAAAACATCCAGAAAAGAAAATTATTATCAAACGCCTCAAATCTACTAAGTCATACAACCGAATTTAATAAACCTGGAGTTTTCAAATAGATAAAATAGTGAAACTGTTTTAAAAAAAAATCGAATAAATTTTGACATGTTGAAAAACCTGTTTTTTTCAAATAATTTGATTTGGTTCATTACAAATATTTTCATCGCTTTCAGATTAAAAATAATATTATAATACTTTACAGGAGTATGAAGGTTTTCTTAAAATTTGAAAACAAAATATTTTTCGTGTTCCAAAACACACTTCTACAGTATTTTTTCATTTTAACCAATTTCGACTTAACCAAAATGGCTATAATTCCCAAATCAGAAAAGATAGATAAATAATTTGAAGACCAAAAGATAGAAAATTGTGAAAAAACTGAGCACTTGTAAATTTCATGACATTCGTGTATTATTTTACTATGAAAACATGTGCGCTAAATGGGACCCCTCAGTGACCGGGGTAAACTATTCGACAAAATCTGATTCTTCGATAAAAGTTCAACCAGGGAATTTTATTTCAAAAGTATAATATATAACCATTTTGGCTGATTGCGACAGTTTCAATTAAGAATCTGTTTAGTTGACACGCAAATTTCGTTTATAATAATTATAAAATTATAAAATATTATTGGTGAATTGCCTTTAGATTTTTCTTTCTCGTTAAAATCATAATTAGCAATCAAAGAATGTTTTTAAATTTTTGTGCGGTTTATAGCGGAAGAAGAGGTTATTACATTTATGGAATAGAAATTTATTAGCTAATTTTGATAGGAAAGTTGTATTTTCCGCTAACTAATTTCCAAGGTTTGCTTTTTTTAGATTATCATACGAAATTCATTCAACAATAATGCACCTGAATTTTATACATTTGGTTCAATATTAAGTCAGTGAACTAAATATAATATGTAAAAATTGGCCCCCTCGAAGAGGGCGGCGAATTTTTACATTAATTCTTGTGGCCTAAAAATAAAAGTGGAATAAAAGAGGTAGATTTAGTTCATGACTAATTCAATTGTAATAACTCACTGAACTATTGTAGGGGATCACTCATTTGCCGCGCCTGCGTGATAAAAATTGAGCGTTGATTTTTAATGTTAACTCCAAGCGTGACGACTTTGCACACGGGCGCCGGAGTGTTTTTTTTATTTCATTTTTCCAATTACACCAATTTTTTGTTTTTCTCTGTTGATCAGTGCTCAAATTCTATTTTTGAATAAAAGTGCGAGAATGAAAATATCATTCGGATGTTTTTCCCTTTTTGATTTCACCGCCGAATCAGTCCATTATTTCCAATTTTTTCAACTTGAAACTAACCATTAAACTATTTCAGTAACCTCGAAAAAATCTAAACATGGTCCGATTCTGACCTATTCACTTCTTTATTGTATTATTTACTAGATATTTGTGTCAGTTTTGAGCAATCAAAAACTCAATCGATGAGTCTTTTTCGAAGCCGAATTATATAAAAGTTTGGCTGAAAAAAGTTTGCAAAAAGTGAACCGCAGGGCTCCGTAATATATACATAAGAGCTCAGAAATCCTTATTGCAAACTATGCAGAAATCAAAGTCTTATGTTTTAAGACTAAATTTTTTTCTTTTTCATGACCAGTTAGAAAACAGCTGTTACAGCGTCCACCTGGGTAGAAGCTGTAATGCGACAAAAGTTTCCGTAAAAACTTTCCCACCTCCCGTGATATTTTCTCGATCTGCCAAAACCTATTTCAAATAAAAACAGATATTCAATATCCCTTATGACCTTTTGATTAATCTAAGAGATGTGGGTTGCAGCGAGCCAATCTAACACTCCTAAGACCCCTTCTAGCCACTCATGGGGCCGCTTTTCTCTGTTTTCAGCCCACATCTCTTAAGATTCATCAAAACGTCATAAAGGGATATAGCCAAGCAAAAATAATAACTTTTACGACGGTTTAAGGGGGTAGCAGCATGTGGCAGATTGGTACATTTTTTCAAAAGTGATTTCTTGAAAGTAAAAAAAATGTGAAAATTGTTTTATTTTATTTTTTATCTTCAATAAAAAGTGTTCATTCTTGCAAACGTTTATATTTTTAATTCTCAACAAACTTAAGTATCTTGAAAAAATATCAAAAACCACTTTCATTACAAACTCCATTTCCAACTGACCAAAGGCGATATTCATAACCTCAGACATTTTCGCAGTGTTATGCTCTAATTAGGGAGAATCATTATCCATATGAAAAAATTTCCTTAATATAAAAGTTTTTTTTCCATGAAAAAAAAAGAGAAAAAACAGCTTTTTAGGAAAAAAAATTGACCTTTAATTTGCGTTTAAGATATCCAAAAAATCTCGCTGACTGTTGAAAAGAAAAGTAGCCTATAACACCCGAAATTTAATTTGAGATTTTTTTGAATTAAATAAAAAATTTATATAAAATTGCGTGCCAAATGGCACAAACCGGTCAACAAGCAAGTGTTTGTAAAATTCATCAGCTAGCTCAGAAAACGATATGTCGATTGACCCTTCCATCGGTTTGAAAATACGCGAATCAATAGATTACCAAGAAAATAAAACAACTGATTCGGCCTGATTTTTCAAGAAGAATTCAAAAAAAGCATCAATAAAAAAATTTTGGAGTTGATTTGCAAAAATTTTTCATAATATTTCTAAAAAAAATCGACAAAAAAATGACAAATGAACATGTTATGATTTTTTAAACAGCAGTCAGAAAATATATCAACATGCATGAAAAAAGTTAAAGTGGCCATTTTTTTTTATTCACAAATTTCAGAAAAAAAAACAAAAAAAATTTTGTGTGAAAAATGCGTGAAATTTTAATAATGTTTTGAATTTTTTTGAAAATTTTACGAATGCAAAAATAAAAGTTCGAACTCAAATCTTTCCTAAAATAGATAGAAAAACATTTTAATTAGCTGATATACATTTATTCTGGTTCAGCTAACGATTATAAGCACAAAAAAATAAATCAACTAATTATTTTCGTAAGTTAAATGGACGCCAGTCTGCCACATCGCTGGCCACCCTTAAACAATTAGAAGATCGAAGAGGGAATTAAACCCGGCCCTTTCGACCAAAGCGCTGATGCTGACCATCAGTGATGATGGTCCATCCCGCCACACCGACCACGAGTATATTCTCTTCTCCAAATCATATGTGGCAAAAGTCGGAACATTTTGCAAAAAAACTTTGTAGGATGTGGTAAAAACAAAACTTTCGGTTTATGGTCTACCCATTTTCATTCGATTTTATAGAGTAAGATGTACATATTAATATACTAAGACAAGCTGGTTAAGTATTTAATGAAACCTTGTCGTGGTCTGCGATCTGGCTCTTGTACGTCTCGTCCATTCATGGTTCCACTTCCGCTTATACCGTATAGGCCTATACTCGCGGTATTTTCGCATCCCTTTTTAAGAACCATATAAAAAATTATTCTGGATAAAAACGTATAATTTTGATTCTATAATTATTATAGTAATAAAACTAAAATAACTAAATTAATTTGGAAAAAAAAAAACATAATGAAAATTATTGGATCATTTTTTGTGATTTTAAAAAGCTAAATTTAATTTTTGAAAAAAAAACACCTATGAAAATTATTGATCATGTTTTGTATGGAATAATTATCAGAGTAGCGGAAAATCTACAATTACGTTAACAGTATGCCAATTATTGTATTTATACAATAAGCAAAATTAAGTATTTCAACATTCCCCACATTATGTGTTAATATATAATGAATATTTTGTTATGGATGATAATTTCAACCAAAAAATTAAAAAAAAATAATCATTAACATTATTCTAAATTTTAGCACATCGAAAAAATATTTATTTTCATGTGATGAATGAAATAGATTTTATACGGTGGTCAAGACGGCTTACCAACTTGACAAGTTTCAGTGTAAAAATTATTCTTTAACTCTTGATCGAAGGGCTTCAATGCATTTCTCCCAAACTGTAGTTTCGTTGCAAAAATTATGATTTAGAGTATGTATAAACAATAGCAAAGAAACAAAACGAAGTCATTTTAAAATAAAAATTAAAGGTCACATTTGCAATATTTTCAGCTGATGAATTCAGAAAGCAAGTTTGAAAATTTTTGGACTAGAAATGAAGAAAATTTCAAAAATATCTCCTTATAGTTTCGACCAAAAATCAGAAAAAATGGCATCTGATTTTTCAAAGAGCATATAAAAAATATTTGGTCATTTACGCGAAAAGTCAAAATGGCGGTTCTGAAGAGTGGGTTTTGTTGATTCGAAACCAATAATTTTCAAAAAAATGGAACATAATATAAAGGAAATTTTTAATAATTTTCTTTTTTTTATTTTAAATTTTTTCAAAATTTGACGAATTTGAAAAGTTAAATTCGTACTCAAATTTTTTTAAATAAGCATAAATACAAAAATAAAAAGTCACAAAATTTGCTCAAATTAAAACACATTACTTTCATGGTATATTGAGGGGAATATATATACCCAGTGAAAAGTTTTTCATCAAGAGCCCATATGCGTATCTGTCTAAAAGATATTTCTTGTTGAAATATTGAATTTTGGAATTCGGTATGACGAAATTAATGATCCGCATCCCGTAATCAACTCACATATCTGGCGATTTAGATATTTCACGGTGGTCAACAAGCAACTGTGACACCCTAACCTACACATAATATCGACTGCCGACGGGTAAGCCCGATTTCAATATTGCCAAATTTTGCGTGAATGATGCAGTAAGTTCATTAGCTGAAACTAGTATGCTAAAACAAAAAAGAATTCACCTCAGCTAATCACTTTCTCGATTTTTGCAGTGATTATTTGACTCAATAAGTGATTTAAACACAGCATAAGTGCGATATTTTTAGAAACTCTGAGTTGATTTAAATTATACTGAGCAAGACATAATGCTTAAAAATATTTAAAAATAATTAAAAGTTGCGCACTTTACGCAATAGAGTTAACTTACTCATTCATCCATCGATATATTTGTCTGAGCGTCATTTCTTTATTCGTATTAGATGTGATTGCAATTGCGATTAATTGTGCATAAGTCATTCGTCGACCATTAAAAACTCCTGGAGATGGAATGCCACCTCGACCTCTTATTGGCACTTTTAATATTTCATTATTCATGTATTTATCGGATATTTCGTCATCTTGTTTCTATATATAGCTAAAAATTTGATCAAAATCAGAAAAAATAAATTGTTATAACAGCACTTAGAATGACTCTAAGTCTTAGACACTTGAAGTCAGAACCATAATTTGAAAAAATTCATCGTTGCTTAATAATTTATAACTGTTCATTTTCTTTCGCTCAGGTTACAGTTCTTTATAATAAATAACTTCAAATGATATTTTTTTGAAATTATCATCAGTTTGGTTCTTCAATTGATATTAAATAGAATTATGTCACATCTATTTTCCAATTAAACAAATTTACTTTTTCAACGGTTTTTTATCTGGTTTTCGGTGTTAATATATTTGAGTTATATATATTATATGAGTTATATAATATTTATGTTAATATATATGAGTTTTCTGTAGTAGGTATCAAGAATTCTTCCGAAAAAACTTAAAACTATCGGAGTAATTTTATCAAGAAAACTGACAAAATTACTTAGTACGCCTCAATGAATATTTCTGAATATCATTTTAACAAAATCTTTGTATTCATAATGAAATTTGTCTTTAGGAAATTTGTCTTAAAGAAATAATAATCAAGATTCAGATTTTCACCGGTCAAACAACTGGAATCCTTTTTCTAACCAAAGTGCCTCGCAGTAGGTAATGGATTGTTCTCACCGTTAGAATTTTGGCTTCTGGAAACAACTAATCCGATGAAGTTCTTCGGACTATTTTAATTTTTTTTATACATGTATTTTATTTAATAAAGAGTTTAAAGAGGCGGTTAAAATTTCTGCAAATGACTTTAAAGGGACAGCCCCTGAAAAAAATTTCCACGACTTTCAAGAGACAGGATGGCGGTTTTTTCATGTCCGTTTTAAGTCATATTACTGTATCATCAAAAACGCACGTCTTCTCGGATTTGAGCAAATAATAGGTTTGTTTAAAAAATGTGTTAATTTGATAATTTCTAAGCCATTCCTGTAGTAACCCCATTGCGTTGTAGCTCTGATTACCCTGTCGAATTTCATTCTCAATGAATTCGTATTTTTGATTCATTATTTTTATTTAATTCTTTCCTTGCTGACTAAATCTAGTTAAATTCTCTGTTTTATGTAGAAAGGCCATCTGGAGTTATGTTCAGTTATCAATTCTTTACCGCCCGGTCGCGAATAAAATCAGATTTTTAGCTGAGAAATTTTTTTTCATAAATAAATAGTCATAAAATATTTGATGTCAAACGGATTAGTTATTTCACTCTCAGATCTCTATGAAACATTGAGACCACCATGAGAGAATCAAGGTGATTACCGTATTTATTTTAATTCAAATTCGTCATTTTTAGCGCTGAATTCAGGGAATTATAATTGATATCTATCTTTTTATGATAGCCGATATTTTTGATTAACTCTGCAGCTTATAGGTCTGCAGCGGATCAGATTTAAGCCAGGGTCCCTTTTTTGTGACTTTTGACAGTTCAACATTAATATTTTGTCGTCAAAATTGTCTTTTAAACACAAATTTATAAAAAGTGAGATTGGTTTTTCGTCAGACTAATTTTTACCTATATTCACGTAAATAGAACAATTTGTGCTTTTTTGATCGATAGTAAACCGTTTTCAGACATTTATTATAAGATAAATAATAGTTTTTGAGAATTGGTGAGTTTTCCTTTGAACACAACACGCTGGTCAGGAGCCTGATAGCCCTTGGTGATAGCGGTAGTGTAGCAGGGCCCTCTCTGCGCCTCGCGACGTGTTAGGTGGTCTGTGTTAGGATGTTTCTGTAGGAGCGTATCGTACAAAACGTCTTCCTTGAATAATAATTGAGTGAATTAAGCTTGAACGGTTGTGAAAAAAACTTTTATGGGCAATGCCATAAGGCAAAACATATTTTGGAGGAACAGGTAAAGAACAGTTAACCAGGAATAATTTTTAAAGACTCGTTGTGAAAGAAAACGATAATAATGTAATTGGTGATGAAGAGAAATAACGTTTAAAAATTTATCGTTATTTTCTTCGTGTTTTGAGTTTATCCAGATCATCATGCTGCATGATTAACAGCGCATGATTCAGCAGCTGTTAATTAAGATTTTATTCAGCCGAATAATCGAATGTAGCTGCAACGTTGAATTTTGTGAAAATTTATGTTTTGGATTTTGGCATTTGGCAGCTCCTTTTTTTGCAGTTAAATTTTGAAATTTTCATTCGCAGAATTTTGAGTTCATTCTCTTTCCGCTTCAATTTTGAAATTGCTTTTTCTTGTTCTTTTTGCTCAAAGCTAACATTTGCGGTCAACTTTAAATTTTTCTGTCTATAATTTCCCACCATTCTTCGCAATCAAATATTTTCATTTTACAAAACCGTTTTTTCAAAATCGTTGTCGTCATCAAATGCGTTGCTAACCTGAAGGCAGGTGTCCAAGCTTTAACCAAAATTATTTCTGCACCTCAAGCTAAACTCCCCAATTTTTACCCGAGAATAACTCGAGGAAGGTTACCAGACTACCGCTATCACAAAAACCATCTCCCCCTGATGAAAAGGCAAAATTGTTCTATTTAAAGAATATAATCTTTTTGGTGATGCTGCGCATCCCCAAAACGATTATATTGTATAAAATGTATGCACTAGAGCATTGTAACAGAAAACATAAAATTTAAGGAAAAACGAAAGTTCGAGGAAAAAAATTGACGAGAAAATATTCTCACGAAAAAATGTTTCCCCAGAAAAAATCCTTTGATTATCTTTCAAACTGACAGTGGAAATGAATGAAGTCATAAAAACCAATTGAGGGTTCAAAATACCTCTAGTCTCAAAACAGTTCCACAATGACTCTAAATAATACGATTTAAAAAATGACATTTAGAAATAAATTTTGTCAGGATGGCCAAAATTGTTTGAGTGGCGAATAAACTTTATTTCTGATGAAGAATGACTCGTTGTTCTTGCCTGTTCATGTTCAAAATCTCAAAATTTATACATTCACTTTTTAAACATTTACTATCGACCCGAAAAATATCCAGTAGAAGTTTGACGACAGAGACTTAAGATATCGTGTAGGTTCATTGGTCAAGACACATTTAAATCTTGTTGTATTGACATCAAAACACGTCGCTGAACGTGCTCTGACGTCAAAGTTCTTACGAGACCAGGAAGTATAATTTGCGATATAGCGATATAATGCGTCATTGGCAAGAACACTCCCTGAAAAATTTAGTCAGAAATTAAAGTTATCGGCCACTCAAACAATTTTGGCCTCCTGACAAAAATTTATGTTCTAAATGTCATTTTTTAAAATCGTATTATTTTAGAGTTCATTGTGTGAACTAGTTTTGAGACTAGAGGTATTTTTGAACCCTCAATTGGTTTTATGACTTCATTTCATTTCACTGTCAGTTTGACTGAAAGATAATCAAGGATTTGTTTCGTGGAAACATTTTTTCGTGGAATATTTCTGCGTCAATTTTTTTCCTCGACTTTCGTTTTTCCTTAAATTTTATGTTTTTCTGTTACAATGCTCTAGTGCATACATTTTTATACCAATATAATCGTTTGGGATGCGCAGCATCACCAAAAAGATTATATTCTTTAATAGACAATTTTGCCTTTTCAAATCAGGGGGAGGATGGTTTGTTGTGGATAGCGGTAGGTCTCGTAACCTTCCTCGAGTTATCTCGGGTGTAAAAAATGGGGAGTTTACTTGAGGTGCAGAAAATAATTTTGGTTAAAGCTTGGACACCTGCTTTCAGGTTAGCAAAGCATTATAGACGGACAACGATTTGAAAAAAAACGGTTTTTGTAAAATGAAATATTTGATTGCGAAGAATGGATGGGAAATTATAGACAGAAAAATTTAAAGTTGACGCAAATGTTTAGCTTGCAGCAAAAAGAACAAGAAAAAAGCATTTTCAAAATTGAAGCGGAAAGAGAATGAACTGCAAAATTCTGCGAATGACAAATTTCAAAATTGTAACTGCAAAAAAGGGAGCTGCAAATGCCAAAATCCAAAACATAAATTTTCACAAAATTCAACCGTTGCAGCTACATTCGATTATTCGGCTGATAAAATCTTAATTAAACAGCTGCATGAAATCATGCGCTGTTTAATCATGCAGCGCATGATGATCTGGATAACTCAAAAACACGAAGAAAGAAACGATAAATTTTTAACGTTTATTTCTCTTCATCACCAATTACATTATATCGTTTTCTTTCACAACGAGTCTTTAAAAATTATCCGTGGTTAACTTTTTTACTGTCCTCAAAATATGTTATGCCATTATGCATTGCCATAAAAGTTTTTTTCACACCTTCAAGCTTAAATTCACTCAATTATTATTCAAGGAAGACGTTTTGTACGAATACCGCTCCTACCAGAAACATCCTAACACAGACCACCCTAACACTTCGCGAGGCGGAGAGGGCCCTGCCTACACTACCGCTATCACAAAGGCTATCAGGCTCCTGACCAGCGTGTTGTGTTCAAAGAAAACTCACCAATTCTCAAAAACTATTATTTATCTTATAATAAATGTCCTGAAAAACGGTTTACTATCGATCAAAAAAGCACAAATTGTTCTATTTACGTTGAATATAGGTAATAAATTAGATCTTGACGAAAAAACCAATCTCACTTTTTTATTGAAATTGTGTTTAAAAGACAATTTTACGACAAAATATTATGTTGAACTGTCAAAAGTCACAAAAAAAGGACCCTGGCCTTAAATCTTGATCCGCTGCAACCTATAAGCTGGCAGGTTAATCAAAAATATCGGCTATCATTAAAAAGATAGATATCAATATAATTCCTGAATTCAGCGCTAAAAAATGACGAATTTGAATTAAAATAAATACGGTTAATCACCTTGAGTTCTCTCATGGTGGTCTCATGTTCATAGAGATCTGAGAGTTGAAATATAACTTATCCGTTTGCATCAAAATTTTATGACTATTATATTATGAAAAAAATTTCTCAGCATAAAAAATCTGATATTTTTTCGCGACCGTGGCGGTAAAGAATTGATAACTGAACATAACTCCAGATGGCTCTTTCTACATAAAACAGAGAATTAACTAGATTTAGTCAGCAAGAAGTATTAATAAAAAATAATGAATCTAAAAATACGAATTCATTGAGAATGAATTCTGACAGGGTAATCAGAGCTACAACGCAATGGGGTTACTACAGGAATGGCTTAGAAATTTATCCAGAAATTAACACATTTTTTAAACAAACCATTTATTTGCCTCCAAGCCCGAGAAGGACGTTGCGTTTTTGATGCATTACCAGTAATATGACTTAAAAACGGACATGAAAAAAACCGCCATCCTGTCTCTGAAAGTCCGTGCGAAAAAATTTTTTCAGGGGGCTGTCCCTTTAAAGTCATTTTGCCAAAATTTTAAACCGCCTCTTTAACTCTTATTAAATAAAATACAATGTATAAAAAAAATTAAAATAGTCCGAGAACTTCATCGATTAGTTGTTTCCCAGAAGCCAAAATTCTAACGGTGAGAACAATCCATTTACCTACTGCGAGGCACTTGTTAGGAAAAGGGATTCCAGTTGTTTGACCGGCCTGCAAATCCTGTCTTGATTATTATTTCTTAGACAAATTCCTAAAGACAAAATTTATATGGAATTACAAAGATTTTTTAAATGATATTCAGAAATATTCATTGAGGCGCGTACTAAGTATTTGGTCAGTTTCGTTGATAAAATTTACTCCGATTAGTTTAAAGTTTTTTCGGAGAGAATTCTTGATACCTACTACAGAAAACTTCATATAGTATTAAACATAAATATTATATAACTCATATAATATATTATAACTTCAAAATATATTAACACCGTAAAACCAGATAAAAACGTTGAAAAAAAGTAAATTTGTTTAATTGGAAAATAGATGTGAACATAAACTCTATTAATATCAATTGAAAAACCCAAACTGATGATATTTCCAAAAAAATCAATGCATTTGAAGTTATTTATTATAAAGAACTGTAACCTGAGCGAAAGAAAATGAACAGTTATAAATTATAAGCAACGATGAATTTTTCCAAAATTATGGTTCTGACTTCAGTGGTCTAAGACTTAGATCATTCTAAGTGCTGTTATTAACAATATTTTTTTTTCTGATTTGATCAAATTTTTAGCTATATATAGGAAACAAGATGACGAAATACTCCGATAAATACATGAATAATGAAATATTAAAAGTGCAATAAGAGGTTCGAGTGGCATTCCATCTCCAGGAGTTTTTAATGGTCGACGAGAATGACTTACTGCACATTAATCGCATTGCAATCACATCTAACGAATAAGAAATGACGCTCCAAGACAAAATATATCGATGGATGAATGAGTAAGTTAACTCTATTGCGTAAAGTGCGCAACTTTTAATTTATATTTAAATATTTTTAAGCATTATGTCTTGCTCAGTATAATTTAAATCAACTTCAAGAGTTTCTAAAAATATCGCACTTATGCTGTGTTTTTAAATCACTTATTTGAGTCAAATAATCACTGGGCAAAAATCGAGAAAAGTGTATTAGCTGAGGTGAATCTTTTTATTTTTAGCATACTAGTTTCAGCTAATGAACTTTACTGCATCATTCACGCCAAAATTTCGGCAATATTTGAATCGGGCTTACCCGTCGGCAGGTCGATATTATGTGTAGGTTGTGAGGTGTCACAGTTGCTTGTTGACCACCGTGAAATATCTTAAATCGCCAGATATGGTGCAGTTGATTACGGGATTGCGGATCATTAATTTCGTCATACCGTATGTCAAAATTCATATATTCAACAAGGAAATATCTGTTTACAGACAGATACGCATATGGGCTCTGGATGA
This sequence comes from Oikopleura vanhoeffeni, assembly GCA_004367855.1. NCBI lineage: Eukaryota > Metazoa > Chordata > Appendicularia > Copelata > Oikopleuridae > Oikopleura > Oikopleura vanhoeffeni. The sequence goes on along the minus strand of SCLH01001153.1, from coordinate 53,122 downwards.
AAAACTTTTCACTGGCATAATAGTATTCTTCCCCTCAATATACATGAAAAGTAATGTTTTTTTTAATTTGCTAGCAAATTTTTGTGACTTTTTATTTTGTATTAATGCTTATTTAAAAAAATTTGATGTACGAATTTAACTTTTCAAATTCGTCAATTTTGAAAAAATTTAAAATAAAAAAAAGAAAATTTATTAAAAATTTCCTTTATATTATGTTCCATTTTCTTTGAAAATTATTTGGTTTTCGAATCAACAAAACCCACCTCTCAGAACCGCCATTTTTGACTGCTTCGCGTAACATGACCAAATATTTTTTTATGCTCTTTGAAAAATCAGATGCCATTTTTTTCTGATTCTTTTCGGTTCGAAACTATAAGGAGATATTTTTGAAATTTTCTTCATTTCTAGGTCACAAAAATTTTCAAACTTGCTTTCTGAATCATCAGCTTGAAAATATTGCAGCAGAGTGTGACCTTTAATTTTTATTTTAAAATGACTTCGTTTTGTTCTTTTGCTATTGTTATACATACTCAATGCATAATTTTTGCAACGAAACTACAGTTTGCGGAGAAAATGCATTGAAGCCCTTCGATCAAGAGTTAAAGAATAATTTTTACACTGAAACGTTGTTCAAGTTGGTTAAAGCCGTCTTGCCACCGTATAAAATCTATTTTCATTCATCACATGAAATAAATATTTTTTTCGATGTGCTAAAATTAGAATTAATTTTAATGATTATTTTTTTTTTCAATTTTTGGTTGAAATTATCATCCATAACAAATATTCATTATATTTATTAACACATTAATGTGGGGAATGTTAAATACTTAATTTGCTTATGTATAATACAATAATGGATACGTTAAGTTAATGTAAGTTCATTATCATATGAACAGCCTTCCAGCTTTGTACATTAGTATAATACAAACTTACTCTGATAAAAGCGATCTAGCCACATCACACTTTAAGTTTTGGCTTCACATTCTGCAACGAAAGTCAACATTTCCATAAAATACATCTCATCTGCTATATAGGTTGTGATAAAAAGAGTAATGACACTCTGTATGACTCAGTGGCGGCAATGGTGAACGCTTGGGCACTGATGAATCATGATGTCTTGGTTCGATCCCCCGTGGTGACATTGTTTTTTAATGAAAAAAGCATAGAAATCTTGCATGTAACTGTATTTGCAGAAGTCAATTTTATTAGATTATTTAATAAGTTAGAACATTTTGGGAAGAAGTTAAGTATTCTTTTTTATTTGAATTTTCCGTGTATTAAGACATTATTTTAGTATGGATTCAGAAAAAAAAGTTCACTCCCACTTGCTTGCGTGTGTTTAAAACTCAGAAACAAAGAAATATTTATGAGGGAAGTATTAGTATGTAGTACAATTATTGTACGTATTATTAACGCAGAAAAAATGCATATAAATTAGAATTTTTATAAATTAATATAATTATAAATCAGTATGGAGTACTGACTGTCCTAAATCTCGATAAGCTTGTGAGATAAACGTCGGTCGTTTCTCCATTTTACGAACCATTGCAGAACTTCAGAAATTATTATTTCCGGGGTTAAATGTGGATATTCTCCAGCGTGCGGTACCCGTCATTATAATAGCCCAATTCTTCCGCAGAGTTATCTCATATTGGCCTCTAGCGTGACTTGAGCCCAAAATTCTCGATGAAATTTTTCTTTTTTTAAGGACAACTAAAAAACATTTGAAATTAACAAAAAATATAACAAAAACTTATAATTAAACTTATTGGACTGTGCCGTTTTCGTCTATAAAGACAGTTTGATATTTTTCGATTTCCTTAGGTTTTGACTTTAATGTACAAATAATATGAAAATTACGTCATAATCGCAAAAAATAACCTCCAGAAATAAAATATACAAAATCTTTTAACTTTTTAGAGGGGCTTCTAGAATTTGTTAAACCTGAATTCTCTGTCGAGGATTTCCAATAGACCCTCTGATATTCAGCTCCTACATCTANAATGTATAAATTTGAGATTTTGAACATGAACAGGCAAGAACAAGAGTTCCAGAGCATAAAATTCCAATGTTTTTGCTGGATCAGATTATTGAGATCGAATTCTTCAAAATGATAAAAAAAATATTTTTTTGCAAGGCACAATCAAAATATAAATTTGCTAAACATTTTGTAAATGTACCAAAATCTGTATTTTTCATGATGTCATTGCATTTTCGAAATAATTGGGTCGCGCAAAAAAATATTTTTTTATCGTTTCGAAGAATTTGATCTCAATAATCTGATCCCGCAAAAACATTGGAATTTTGGGCGATATTGTGTACTTTCGGCGATACTGGCACTTTTGGCGATATTTCAAAGTACATGTATACTTACTTTGAAAAATGTGGATCATCCCTTTTTTTAGCCATTTCAGCTCACCTGATTTGTAAAAACTTTAAAAAATATCCTGTCTCAAAAGTGGTTTTCATGAGAAATTTTCTTGATAAAAACCACAAAAAACTTCGTTAAGCCGAAATATAAGTTCAAAGTAACTAGAATCTACACCACCTTCTCAAATGTCCTGACACCTATGATTTGATAATTTTTGTCAGGACATTTGAGAAACCGTCAGGACGTTTGAGAAATTGTCAGGACGTTTGAGAAGGTAGTGTTATTAACTCATGTCCTTATATTTGAAATGTACATATTTGAAATGAATATTTGAAATGTAATTCGAGTCAAAGCCACTCTAAAAAAGGTCCTCATTTAATATCGAAAATACGACATATTTCATCACTACGCCACAAATAAGGAAATCCAGTGATTTCATCGGTCACTTCTCGAAAATTCAGTGATTTCATTAGTCGCTTTTTATTTTTGTGACCTAGGAATAAATTTCGACGCATAGACAGGATTTTTGACGTGACCTGGAACAACCTACTTGACACATTACAAAATCAAAAGACAATAATACCTCACTCCAATTTTTATAATGATTAATTTCCCCCTCATTTTCACAAATATTAATTGAGTTTTCATTTTATTTTTGCAATAATAAAACTTTTTTTCACGAACGTTCAAAAAGTTGACTTTTACAAAAACAAGCCAATGCAAAACTGGGCCAAATATTTTATTAATTTTTAATGGTTTGATACTATTTCTACGTCAAAGTCGAAAATTTTGAAATCCTAAAAAATTCGAACAAAAACGAAAGTTTGGCACATCGTAAGAATTTTTTTTTCATGAGATTAATGAAAAAAATTAAATTCGGTGGTCGTGACGGCTTAACAATTTGGCAAGTTTAAGTACAATAAAATTTAATTATTTTTGATAAATGAGGGCTACAACCTATTTCTCCCGAACCGAACTTCGTTGCAAAATTAAAGTTGAAAGTATAAACCAGAGCGAAGAAACAAAACAAGGACATGTTTGAAATTGTACTTTATTATAAAGTAAAAGATGGCATTATTCATATTTTCATTCATTGATTCCAGAAAAATAAGTTTGAAAATTTTTTAAGTAGAAATGAGGAGAATTTTCGAAATATTTTTAATTATTTTTTACCAAAAATCACAGAACCATGTCATATGATTTTTCAAAGAGCATATAAAAATATGTCGTCACCGAATAGTTAAAGTAGCTATTTTGTAGAGTTTTTCTCGTTGATTTGAAACAAATAGTGAAAAAAAATTTTAAACGGCAAATAAGGCATTTTTTCATAATGTTCCGAACTTATTTCGAAAATTTCTCATAATTTGTCGAATTTGAAAAAATTTTAAAACTCTCAACCCCCAATTTTCTTAAAAAGCCAACAAATTATGGCACCATAAGTTCAAACACAATTCGGTTATTACAAAAGTTGCCTGGGTTATGAAACATCACTTTGTGGTATATTGATAATAATATATGAATCCAGTAAAATGTTTTTCATCAAGAGCCCATATCCCTTAACACCTTTTGGGTGATTTGAGAGATGTAGGCTGAATAAAGAGAGAAAATGAGTGGCTAGAAGGGGTCTCAGGAGTGTCAGGATTGGCCCCCCCAACCTACATCTCTCAAATCATCCAAAAGGTGTTAAAGGGATATGCGTATCTGTCAAAATGCACCGACCCCCTTAACTGCTGGTTTGATGTCCCATTTTACATGGTTCCTGAGATAAAAGTAAATATGAACCAGTTGAACTTCTTTGTTTGAATATATCTTTATTATAAAGCTTTACAAAAAGATGATGTCCGAAAAAGTGCCTGAATTTTCAGGCCCAAAAGAAACAAATTTTATATCTCTCGTCAGAGATATCAAATTTGAACTAAAATCATATCAATTATTCTATGATTTTTTAAATAATAAACTCTAACATTAGGTTGAGTACAATTTACGCAAAATTATGTCCTGCATAATAGGAAAATTTCTCAAAAAGTCGTAATTTATGACTTTTCGAGTCTATTGGACATAAAATTATAAATTTTATGATCCGATAAATGTGTCAATTTGCACATTTTTAACTCAAAATAATGGAAAGGTCTATGAAAATAGAGCAGAGAAATTTGTTAGTCAAATGTTAGTTTTTTTAGTAATAAGTTAGTTTTGTTAGTAGCATTTTGAGAGTACAGTTTTTTAGAGAAATGTAAGTATGTTAAAACGGACATAATAAGGTTTTGAACAGTATAACTATTGTTACTAAGACTTAATTTTTATGATTTTGCTTTTTTCTATTTTTTTAAGATTTCTAGCACATTCTTCCTTATTCAAAGTTCTCTTCCATGAACTCTGACTCTGTATAAACAAGTATAATTCGGATTTCCCCAATTTGAATTCACAGAGATTTTGACCTTATTCACAGCAACTCCAGAGTTTTCAAATCGGAAAGTTTGAATTGCTCGATTGTCAATATCGTACTCGATATTTCCAATATCGAATGTTGAACCAAATTCTGTGAGACCTTCGACTGAGATGCTTTTTGGGGCAGATTCCAAGTTATCGAACGCAATATCCTAAATTTTGCAATAAATCAAACGTTTTTTATTTTTTTATCGAGTGAACGCACATTCAATTGATCAATTATACTGAAATTGTGAATTTAGGAGGGGAGTGGTTTGAGCGATAAAATGTATTGCTATGTATTTGATCTAATTTAAAACATTTATTCGGAAACAAACAGCTATTCTGTAGTTAAAATTGGTGGGAATCCACTCTTCACGAAAAACCGATCCCGTCGAGTTTTTTCAATTCATTCGAAATTAGTGGAAACTATTGAAAATTATATAAAAAATTGTAAACAAGACAATGTCTATGCACGTTAGATCAAATTATTATTTTGTCAGGTCTCTTTCTATACTTTTATTAACTAAGGGATTAAAAAATAAATATCGCAATATGCGAAAATTATAAAAATTATCAACTACACCGCTAAAATAGCACTTACTTTTGAAATGTGCTCGATGGTCACGTTTTGAACCAGGATTCTTCTGGCTAATTTTATCGATAAATGTCCTTTATCTCCAAAAAATGCAAAGCAATTTCCCGGATGAACATTTGGCTGAATTGCCATTCTTGGCGACATTGTATGATAAAATAATGGGAAATTCCAAAGTTTGACCATCGCATTATTAGAGGGAAGTCCAGTAGTCGTCATTTGGTCGATTATTTCAGCACCAGCAGATTCTACGATAGGGTGAAAATGAAATTTGTTTTGAATACTCTTTAATGAACGAAGGCTCAAAATTCATTCGAAATGAAAATTATTTTAATGTATTTTTGAAATTGAGAGTATTCGTATTTCAATTGGAAATTCAAACATTGTACTATTTTTATTTATTTTCGAAATGACTTGTCATTTTTTCTACTAGTTTCGATTTATTATCATTTTCAAGATTAAGGGGGTGGGTTTCGCTTTTTGGTACTTTCATCACGCCTCAGATCAATCAGGGCAGTTGTTAAAAAATCTGAGCGATACTCGTTGTAGATCTAGCCTTCGATCTTAACGATTACCCAACTTAAAGTCAAACCCTCTGATACAATTCATCACCACCAGGTGTTGAGTCTTATTCTAGAGCACTTAAAGTTTTTTTTCTAATCATTCTTACATTCTTCAGACCCACATACCAAAGCTGCTCAAAATTGTAACACACAGCAGTTAGCGAATAAATAGAACAAAAAAAGTGATCGAGGAAGGAATTTTTCGATTTTTGACTTTTTTTATTCAGATCTCACTTAAACGCCGATTTTGCCAGGTTTTTCGTACTTCATAAACTCTATCTCTCTTTTAGCGAACATGTTTAGCAATGGAGCCATTGTTTCGATTTAAGGTAGATAATATTATAATGCGTAAAGTTGACTGCGACAAGTGAATTTTTGACTAAAGCTTCTAGACATTCTAAGAAAATTGAAATGAAACGTAAACCGGACCATGAAAGTTCGCAAAAAAGTTCGTCTTCTCGAATCGACAAAGAGTACCCCAAATTTGAAGCTGATGATTTCACTGAATCAAAAAGTTGCTGCTAACAGCCTAATTAAAATTTGTTTTTCCATCCAGGCGTCAACATCGATAATTAGGCGTTTAGACATTTTGGCTTAATAATAACTTGACAATTTTCCTAGAAATTCGATTAAGACATTTCCTGCAAATTTTTAAATGTCACTGCATCCGTTCGTGTGGTCATGTATTCCACCAAATAAAAAATATGTTGCATATCATGGGGGAAATACCGGTTTATCGCGGTTAAGCAAAATCATATTCGAATTTTGAAAATTCCTATGATTTAGTTTAAATGTTTTGAAAAAAATTAACCTTGCCACCACGAGTTCCTTGGGTCAACTTTAGTCATAACGCGTATTAAGTATCATAAATTAATTCTATAAAGGGCTCAAAAAACAACCGACACCCACCCCCTTAAACAAATATAAACTAAAAATGTAAAGTAGACTTTTTGGAGATCTAGAATGCGTTTTTTTCAAATTAGACTTGTCATTTTAGTTTTTTTCGAAGTTGATATCATTATTACGCATCTACGAAATTTTATTTATTTATTCTATTTATTTCGAAATTAATACTTTTATTTTTTAGAATAAATATAAAATTTATTTATTCCCGAAATTGTAAATATTTTTATTTCATTCAGAAATTCATTTTTTTATCGATTTTTGAAATGACAAGTGTAGGCTGTCACCTGTCCGAATTTCGGCACGACAGACTTAATTATGTAAGATTTCGCTAATGTTTTTGCTGTGACTTTGTTTCACCATAATGTCTGGCAATAGTCCCGCCGGTGTTGGCCCAGCCCGGTCAAATTTAACAGTTAAACTTATATTGGGTTTAGTGTTTAACGGTGACAGGCTATGAAAGTGATTCAAATTATTTTCGAAATTAATATTATTCTAATTTATTATAGAAATTGATGATATATCTTTTTTTCCGGAATATATCACATTTATTTATTTCTACAATTTTAACTATTATATTTTGTTCAAAAAAGTGAACATAAAAAGTGCCATAAGTCNCTTTAAATTTTTCTGTCATTTCCCACTCTTGCTCAATTTTAATTTTACAAACCGTTTTTTCTCTGTTGTTGTCATATGCGTTGGTAACCTGAGGCGGTGTCCCAGCTGTACCATTTATTTTGCCCTCAGCTAACTCCCTTTTTACCGGGATACTCGAGGAAGGTTACAGCTCCCGCTATTACCAACTTCCCCTGTGAAAGGCTAATTGTTCTATTTAGAATATTCTTTGTGGTGTGCTGGCTCCCAAGTTTATTGTTAGGTTGCCTGGTTGTACAGAATACTACTGTAGAACGAGTTCGGAAGGAAAAATTGCGGTTTCTCGACTGTTTCCGAAATCCTTTGTGTCTTGATTCAAATGCGTGGGATGATGGTTCTTAATTGGGGTTCCATCTCTAGTCTCAAGTTCCCCCGTGCCTCTATATCGTTTACATATGACATTTAGATTTTTGTCGTGTGGCATTGTTTGGTGGCGACTTTTTTGTGGCTATTTTTAGGGGGATGTTTTGCCTGAGATTATTCGCTTATCGATTTTTTCTGGTTTCGTAGACTTTGAGTAGGCGTTCGGACGTGTTTTGGGATGGTCTACACAGTTATGTGTCTTGCAATGAACTCGTTATAGTTTTCGTCACTTTTGGATTTTTCGGGTCGTGTAATGTTTAAAGTGGGTACTAGTTGGATTTGACTGACAGGCCCGTCCCCCCCGAGTTCCGGGTTTCTGTTTTGCTGGATAGTTTTGGATCGTTCTTATGACTAACAATAATTTTTTTGCGGGCCATTCCAATTATTTGCTCTTTGAATGTCATCTGATTTTCTGATTCATTGCATTTTCGGTTTGGTCCCGCGCAAATTTTTTTTTCGTTTGAGATTTGATTCATATTGAATCCGAAATTGGATTTGTTGCGTATGTTGTACTTTCCGGCGTCTGTTTGGCGATCTTTCGTGGTTAATTCCTTTGAAATGTGGATTCTTTTTTTAGTTAGCTCCCTGTTTGTCCTTTAATTCCTGTCTCAAGTGTTTTTGAGTTTTCTTGTACCAACTTTCGTTAGCGGATTAGTTCAAGTATGATCTCACTTCATGTCCTGCACCTTATGATTTGTTTTTTTTGGAACATTTGAGCGTCGGCGTTTGAGATGTAGGCGTTGCGAGGTGTTGTTATTTCTCTCGTCTTATATTTGATGTAATATTTGAATGAACGTTGAAATGGTATTCGGTCCAACCCTCTAAAAGTCTCAATTTTATCGATCACTTTTCCTCGCCACATAGGAACCAGTGATTTATCGGTTCACTTCTCGAATTCGTGATTTCATTGTCGCTTTTTTTTTTTGTGTGGAATACTTCGCTGCTAAGCCGGAGTTTGAGTGACCTGGGAACTAACTTAATTCATCAAGCCTATCCCTCCTCCTTTTTTATGAATTATTTCCCCTTTTTCTATTTAAATTGGTTTTCATTTTTTTTGCTGATAACTTTTTTCCGAAGTTCCAGTTGACTTTTCCTACGCAATGCAACTGGGCCATATTTCTATTTTTATGGTTTGATACTATTTCTAACGTCAAGTCGAATTTTTGATCCTAAAATTCGAACTAAGAAGTTTGGACCTCGTAGATTTTTTTTTTGGATTCCTGACATTATTCGGTGGTTGGCGGATTACAATTTGGCGTTAGTACCAATTATTTATATTTTTGATTAATGGGACTACCCTTTTCTCCCGAACGCTTCGGTTGCAATTCACGTTGAAGTAACCCGAGCGAGAACACCAAGGTGTTTTGCAATTGTACTTTCTTAAGTAAGTGCTTTTCATTTCATTCATTGTTCCGATGTTTGAAATTTTTTTGTGAATGGGGAATTTTCGGAATTTTTATTTTCTTTACCATCACGACCTGTATATGTTTTTCAGGCATAGATAGTCGTCACCGAATGTTAAAGTAGTATTTTGTCGCGTTTTTCTCGTTGATTTGACATAGTGAAAAAACAATTTCGGCATAGGTTTTTTCTAATGTTCGAACTTATTTCGATTTTCTAATTTGTCGATTGAAGTTATTTAACTCTTTTCTTTAAAGCCATAATTGGCATCTTCAGTTCCGGTAGTTACAGTTGCTGGGTTATGAATCCTTTGACTGGTATTGGATATACTTTTGTCAGTAATGTTTTCTCAGAGCAGATCCTTGACCTTTTGGTGTTGGGATTGTGGGCTGAAGAGGGCGGTCGGGTGGCTGAGGGGTTCGGAGTGTCAGATTGGCCCCCCTAATCTCTCATCTCCAAGGTGTTAGGGATTGCGTATCTGTCAATGCCCGACCTAACTGTGGTTGATGTCCATTTTACATGGTTCTGAGAATACGTAATGAACGTTGACTTTTGTTTTGTATCTTTTTTTAAGCTTTACCAAGTGAAATGTCGGAAAAGTGCCTGATTTGCAGAAACATTTATATCTTCGTCAGAGTAATCAATGGTTTGAACTAAATCTTCGCTATTTCTATTGATTTATTAAATATACTCTACATTGTTACTTGGTCTTTACGCAATGATGTCCTGCATAATAGGAATTTCTTCAAGTTGTATTTTATGACTTTTCGAGTATTATTGGAACATAATTTAATTTTTGATCCGATAATGTGGTCAATTTGCACATTTTTAACTAATCTGGAAGATCTGAAAATGGCAGGTTTGTGTCAATGTTCGTTTTTGTAATGTTGTTTTCGTTGTAGCTGTTGAGAGTACAGTTTTTGGAATGTAGTATGTTTAACCGAACTATAGGGGTTTTGAACGTTAAATTTGTTACTACTTAATTTTTATGATTTTGCTTTTTCTATTTTTTTGATTTCTGCACTTCTTCCTTATTCAAGTTCTATCAGACTTATTGTCGAAAACAAGTATAATTTGGATTTCCCTTTGAATTCACAGAGATTTGACTTATTCACAGCAACTCCAAGTTTTTCAATCCGGGTCGTGTTGGCTCGACTTGTCATTCGTCTCCGATTTTCATATCGGATGTTGAACCTTCCTGGAGCTTCGTGAGCAGGTTTTTGGGGGCAGTTCAGTTATCGACGCATATTCTAAATTTTGCATAATCAAACGTTTTTTTATTTTTTTTACTCGAGTGAACGCACATTCAATTGATCTTTACTGAATTGGGTTTAGGAGGGGTGTTTGAGCGATAAATGTATGTTGTATTTTGATCTATTTAAAATTTTTCGGACAACAGCTTACTGTAGTTTAAATTGGTGGGATCCTCTTCACGAAACCGATCGTCGAGTTTTCCTTCATTCGAAATTCGTGGACACTTTGAATTATATAACTTGTAAACCGCTGTCTATGCGGTTACATCATTATTATTTTTGTCAGGTCTTTTTTACTTTAATTAACTAAGGGTAGCTGTTTTTTGGTCACCCCACCATTTGTCCCCTGCCTTGTTTTACAACCATATTTCAAACGGATTGTTCTCCCACGCAGAAATGAGCGACCAAATTTTTGATTTTTTACCGGATTCGGTATACGGAATCGCCGGTATTTAATTGCTTTGAGCAACTGTCCATGCGTTATATATTTCGCATTCTGTCCTTTTCGACGACATTTTTTGGCAACATTTTTTTTCAGTTGACCCTTCTAGGGGGTTCAATTAAGTTTTTGTTCCTTTATTCAAGTTTATCGTACATCCCGTTTCTTCTCTGCCGTTTTTCAGACTATCGTTGGCTATTTTTTGTTTACTGCACCCAAGGGGTCCAATTCAGTTTTTGTTCTTTATCAAGGTTAGTATGCGATCTCATGCACAGTTTTTCGGAGAATATTTGCATAATTTTGTGTCCCTGGCACCACAAGGGGGTCAATTCAGTTTTTTGTGACTTTAAATCAGGACGTTTCGTAATTGAAAATTACTCCTAGCACAGTTTTCAAGAGAATTTTTGGCATTATTTTTGTTCTATGACACCACAAGGGGTCTTTACAGTTTTAATATATTTTATTCGACGACTGCACCTGAAATTATAACACTGGACGTTTTTCGAGATGAAAAATTGGACATTATTTATGTCACCTGACCCTTCAAGGGTCGTTACATTTTTATTTTTTAGGCGGCGCGATCTCACTGGGAATTCCTATCTATCGTTTTCAAGTTATTTTGTGGTTTATTTTTTGCCATGATATTTTCTCAGGAGGTATTACGTTGTTCCATTTTTTGCTGCGAGCTATGATTTTGGGTTACTCCCTGGTGTTTTTCAAAGAATTGATGGCCATGAATTTGTCACGCACACCCTATGGGGATATTACGTTTCTTATATGTATTAACTGAGGGACTTTTGTTGATAGGCTTATCGACTTGTTTATTTGGAGCCGTTTTGTACAGCCTGATTTTTTTTCGTGAATCGTAAGATCAACTTATGTTAATAAGTTCATTTTACATTATTCGCCTTCTTGTCCGGTAACTGTGATTTGTCCTTGGGTGTATGTGGCAATATATAACCCCATTTTCTTGAAAACTGTAGGTATGTAATATTTCCAGGTTGATTGATTCTCGCGGCTAATTATTCAACAAATTTGAATTTGACTCTTTGTGGGTGTCTGTGACCAATTTTTGCCATATTTTCTTTGAAAACTGTGTGTGGTATTTTATCATGTACGATAGACCTTGAGTTTAAACGTAACCAACAAACTGTTATTGACCCTTGTTGGTGTTAGGTGACAAATATTATTGCCCAAATATTTTCTTTGACAACTGTGCTAGAGATTACTTTATTGAGATAGACACTTGATAAAATACAAACTGTAATTGTGAACCTTCGAGGTCTTCTTGATTCTTGCAAAAATGTTTTGCCAAAATTTCCGTCAAATTATGTACTAGGAGTCGAATAGATGATTTACAGCTTTGGGCAGTTTTCTCAGATCGTCTCTTAACTTTTCACCGGTTCGATTTCGGTAGGTCCGGATCTGTCGGTAAAAACCCGTTAGAGGGCCTTCAATGATCTTGCAAAAGTTTGCCAAATTTCGTCAAAATTTGTTAGGGAGTCGACTAGTGTTTACCTATGGGCAGTTTTCTTCGAATCGTCATTTTAATTGTTCACCGGTCGGATTTCCGGTTTACCGTGAATGTCCGGTACAATTCAAATTTTGGTCGCTCATTTTTTTTCTTGGCTGTTGGATGCAAAATCCGTTTGATTATTTTGCTTTGTTAAAAAATGGCCGGGACAAGTGGTGGGTGACCTAAAGCTACTAGGGATTAAAATAATATGATTTGGAAATTATAAAATTATCCAACTTACACCGCTAAATGCCTTACTTTTGAATGTGCTCGATGGTCAGTTTTGACCAGGTTCTTCTGGCTATTTTATCGTATGTCCATTTATCTCCAAAAATGTGAAGCATTTCCGATGACATTAGGGCTGATTCCCTTTGGCCGACGTTGTATGTAATAATGGGAATTCAAGTTGGACCATCGCTTATTAGAGGAGTCCAGTGTCGTCATTTGGTCGACTTATGTCAGCACCAGAGATTCTTACGTTGGGGTGAAATGACATTTGTTTTTGAATACTCTTTAATGACGGAAGGCTTTCAAATTCATTCGCAGACTTATTTTTAGGATTTTTTGAACTTAGAGTTTTGTATTTCAATTGGAAATTCCAACGTGTTTTTCTTTTTTTTTTTTTTTTTTTTTCTTTTTGTTATTCGAGACTTGTCTTTTTCTACTAGTTTCGATTTTTATCTTTTCAGATTAACAATATAAACTAATGGTAAGTAGACTTTTTAGGGTCTAGATGCGTTTTTTTAAATTCGCTTGTCTTTAGTTTTTTTTCGAAGTTGATTCCATTTTACGCATCTACCGAATTTTATTTATTTATTCTTTATTTCGACTTCAATACTTTTATTTTTCGATACTCTGAATTTATTTTCCCGAATTTGTAAATATTTTTATTCATTAGCGAAATTCATTTTGTTTTCGATTTTTGAAAATGCAAGATGTTAGGCTGTCACTGTCCGAATTTCGGCACGAGACTATTATGTAAGATTTCGCTCATGTTTTTGCTGTGACTTTGGTTCACTTGTCTGGCAATAGTCCCGCCGGTGTTGGGCCCAGGCGCGGTCAATCTTCGAGTTAACTTCTTTGGGTTCGTGTCTTAACCGGTGAGGCCTGGAACGTAGATTCCAAGCCTTCTTTCTCGTCAATTTAGCTACTCTCTTCTCATTTCATTATGAATTGATGATTGATCTTTTTTTCCGGGGATTCACATTTATTTATTTCTACAATTTTAACTATATATTGTTTGTTCAAAAGCAGTGAACAGTAAAAGTGCCCGTTTAAGTCTGGGCAGGATTGGTTCATTTTTCAGAGCGATTTATGAAAAAATGTTTTGAAATTTTATTTATTTTATCTACAATAAAAGTGTTCATTCTTAGGAACGTTAATATTCAAAATTTCTTAACTAATTATAACTAAACATAACTAATTATCTGTGAAAATATTAAAACCACTTTTCACTGTACATCCATTTCCAACTTAACCTGACTATAAAATTTTATGTGAAGACACTATTAATAAACTTCTTTGAATTCTTTATGAAAAATGGTAAAAATGCCCAAAAGTAGAGAAAAACAATTTTTTTGAGATAAAAATTGTTCTTTAATTGCGTTTTGATATCAAAAAAAGTTCTTACTATCTGAAAAAATGGCGCCTATTACACCCAAAATTTTAATAGCAATTTTTTCCTAATATAAAATTTTTATAAATCAAGTGCCAAATGGCACTAATCGAGTGTACAGCCAAGTGCTTACAATTTAATTGATAGTTTAGAAATGATAATCGCGCGACCAACTCATTGGTTGACATACGGAGCTTTAATCGATACCAGTAAATTAAATAAGTGATTCTGCCTGATTTTTAATGAAGAATTCAAAAAACTCCTAATAAAAATTTTTGGCCGTGATTTGTGGAAAATTTTCGTAATATTTCTAAAAAAGTCGATAAAAAATGAAAAAAATAAAAATTTTATGATTTTTCAAACAGCGGTCAGAATATATGTAGGCATCCATGATAAAAGTGAAAGTGGTTTTTTTTTGGTTTTAACCCACAGATTTAACCCCCTCACACCCAAAACCATTGAAATTTCCCCCACACCCAAAACGCAATTCGGGGACACTACTTTGGGCGATTATTGCGGAGATAATAAAGGCCATAGAATATTCATTATTTTTTATGAGCTGAGATCAAGGATAGACTTCAATCGCAGGCTAATATTTTTTTCAAATTTTTAATTCTGTCTACTCGATAAATGCAAAACAAAATAGGGGTATAGTTTCAGGTACTTCATTGGAAAACCATACATTTTTCTGAGTCACATATGTATAACAAACGATTAAATAGAATACTGGCTATTGAAATATGGTCGCTCATTAAAAATAGCTCATCTCAATCGCCTTAAAAACAAGTTTTCGTATTCCTTCGCGCCAAAATGCACGCAAAAAAATCAAGAACAAATTGAATAAAAATAGTTTCGACTTGAACTTTGAACGGTTATCACGGTGAAATGGGAAATAAAAAGTGAAAAAAGTTTAATTTTTCCAAAAATTTAATTTTTTTTGATCGATAACCCATAAAAAGAAAGTTAATTTTTTTTCAAAAACGATTTTTCCAGGGTGATATGCAAATTATTAATAAATATCTCCAACTTTGGATTTCTGAATATGTTCCCTGATAAAAAATATCGATGAGCTTACAACTTGAGAATTCTTTTTTTTCTGTGTCAAAAAAAATACACTTCGAAAATTGTAAAAACCTATTTTTGAGGATAAAATTAAATTTATTTGATCAAGATCTCCAGCCGTTAAAAAAAGGACCCACTTGACCCGCTGTAGGTTTGATTACTCGGCATGATATCGAGTATATCAAGTTTCAGCTTTGTTCTTTGTCGCTTCCCATCGAATTCTAACTTAAAGTCAAACTGATTTATTTCAATAAATGATTAGTCGCGCAATTGATTGTTTTTGTATTTCTTGAGTTTATAGAGAAAGCACTTAAGAAAAAATAAAACTCTTAATAAAAACCAGAGAAAAAAAATAATAGTACCAAAAGTAGCCTCAGGTAATTTCCTAAATCTTGATCTCGTCAAAATTTTCATTTTATGTGTTGTATTTACGCTAGAATTTTTTTACGAAAATTTGGCGAAAATCCTTAATAAAAGTAGGAAAAAAATAACTTCTAAACGGCTAGTCGTATCAAACTTTTGAAATCGTTACTCGAAAAAGAATTGCGAACTCCATGACAAATTTTGATTAAAAGTCTGTGGATCAATTATTTCTATCCCGTTTTAAGGATTTTAAAAATCTCGCGTCCCCGAATGGCGTTTGGGTGTGAGGGGGTTTAATGAACAAAACAGAAAAAATTTTCAACGAAAAATGCGGAAAATTTTATAATGTTCTGAAATTTTTACGATTTTAAAGATGAAAACTCGAACTCAAATCTTTCATAAAATGGATAAAAATGATTTAATCAAGCTGTGACATATTTATATTGGTTCAACTAACTATAATAAGCATAAAAAAATATACTGACTTATTAATTTCGTAAGTTATATTGACTGCAGTCTCCCGTGTTTATGGCACCCCCTTAAAAAAAAAGTTCTTTCATTTATTCACGAAAGTAAAAATACTTTTATTCAGTTTCGAAATAAATAATACTTTTATTTTCAACCCTATTCTAAGGCATAATCAGCCATTCGAATTTGATCCCCGTTAAAATTAATGTACTCATCAACAGCTTCTCGAACTTGTTCATGAAATACGACTTCATTTTGATCGGATTTTGGACAGTTTTTAGATTTCATTTTCTCAATATCACGTTGAAGCTGAGAAATGATAGAAGTCATTGTTGAAAGCTCGTTTTGTAGAAATTCCATTTTGTTATCATTTTGCTTCTCCATTATGCTAGATTTAACGAAAAACGCATTATATTGTTCAGAATTGTAATATTCCATAGAAAAGTTACTCATTCGGGCAGGAATTTGTCCTGAGTTTGGGTGAAAAATGCAAGTCATCAAATATCCTATTCTCAACCATAATGCCCTCAGTAGTTAACCGTTTCCATAGATCAAAATTACCACACATACATGTACTTTGAAAAATTTTTATTATATTTTAACGTTTTATGCAAAAAAAAAATGTTCTGATGAGGAAATTATTTTAATTTTCATATATTTGTGGTTATTTTGAACTATGCAAGAACTTAATCGTATGAGTCATTTAAACTCCGAAACGTTAACGATATGAACAGTGTTTGGGAATTAAATTTGATTTTCACAATAAGAAATATAATTAGAAAAAAATATTTGCATTTCGACCCAATCCTAACCCTTCGGAAATCTGGAGAGCCTGGTCGGTAAATTCAGTTTTATATTGTACAGTAAGCATACTGATACAAAATAAAGCAGAAAGTTTTAAAAGGGGTTTGTAGGCTATAAAAACGGGTGAACACAGGAAAAATTACAGATAACCCGAAATGATAAATCGTTCAAGTGTCGACCCCTTCTTTAGAGGGCAAAGCGGTTTTAATTTTGCTAGACAGAGCTAATTTAGGTTCGACCACAGTATTCAGGTTTTGCTCCAAATTAGCAGAACCAAAGTCATCATTAAAAAGAGATCTATTATTGGGCTAAAATTGAATTTAATACATTTTTAATTTAAACCCGATTTTTATTAAATTCATTTTCTAGACTCAGAGGAAACTGTATAATTTATTATAGACATCAGGGATATGGATTAAGGGCCCTCGGTTGACAGATCATGACTATTAGAAAGATACAACCGACGAGGGATACTAGCATCCGATCAAAAATCCTGGATTCCAGGATACGCCGATTTAATTGGCCCGAATATGGTCAATTTGGCCACTGAAATTCTCGTATTCCGCATTTTTCGAATAGTCACGATACGTCAGTTGAGAGCCTCTAATCCATATCATGATTTTAACTCGTAGCGTCACCTAAAAAACTTATTTTTTAGAATTAAAGGTAAATAATACAGAAAATCCGGACTTTGGTCACACGTGACCAACAAGTAACGCTAAGAGTCAATGTATGAACACTTAGAAATCGCAGCATTATCGATTTGTAGGAATACTGAAAACAGTCAAAAATAAGAGAAAGATAATTAACATAAAATTAAATTATAGAAAGTAACTGAAAGAGCTTAGCTTGAGTCTTTAAGTATTTAACAAAGAACAATTACAATTATATGAATTTCCACCCGTCTGCGCTCGGGACGCCCGATTTAAATAGTGCGGAATGCGTTGAGACGATTGGCTGAGGTGAGGTAGCTTTTGCTTCAAAATGTAAGTTTCAGCCAATATATTAGAAAAATGTATGGAAATAAGTTTTTTCTAATAAAATAACTTAAACCTAATTTTATCAAAAGAGACCTGCATACCATTCAATTTCCAATAAATTTCAGCCCATTACTGTCACAGGATTCGTTTTCACTTTCAGTATTTCTGACAGACTTAGTGTGAGCAAATGAACTGATCTGATTAGATAGCACAGATGACATATCTTTCGCTTGACTAAAATACAGTCATGAAAAATTGAAGGGCTCACAGAAATTAATTTTTTAAACCAACTTAATGAACTTATAATTCATTTTAATTCGTTTTCTCTTACATTTTCTGGTAGGCTGACTTGATAATTTCGGGCATCTGATATCGCCTCAGTCGAGGCTGAGTAATAAATTTTTGGACCATGAAAAATAAATATTTAAGAGATGAATTCCGTTTTAGATCTTTTAAACTTGTGAAAAATTAAGTCTGATTTGAGTTAAATTGGTTAACAGAGTCCTGAAGGCGATAAGATTCCTGTAGCTTCCTCAGCAGAAATTATTGAGATCAAGGGTCACGAAAGGGACCCTTTATGCTAATATTTGCCTTATTTTTTGTCAAATTAGTCTTATTCTAGTGTCGCAATGGTATTTGTAGCAAAAAAATTAGAATAAAATTCAGAATTATTTTTTGTTCAGCCTCAATTCACGGGGAGTACCCCCTTAACCCTTGGACGTTCGAATAAAAAACTTCAGTGGAGGCACAAAACCTCATTTAGGGTTCAACTTTAATCAGAAATCACTTTCGAAAAAAACAAGAGTTCTAGGAACAGTAAAATCTTTATTATTTGAATGACAGATTCTACACAGACTTTCCAAAAACTGATCTCCTCAAAAAATTTCTGCAGTTTGACAAGATTAAAGAATTAGCGATCAAAAGTTTTTTTGGAGAAATTGGCCAAAAAAGTAAGAAAAAATAACTTTTGAACGGATCATCGAAAATAATTTCAAGTAAGACTTTTAAACTTCTTTGAGCAAACTCTATATATATTGGATTTCGCCATGGGATGTTGCTAATTTTATTTTTCAAGCTCTAATTTTCTCCTTTTGAGACGTTTTGAACTTTTCAAAGCCTCAAATGAGGTTTTGAACGTCCAAGGGTTAAACATTTTGTCGAAATTTGCTTTGACCACTTTATTAAGTACGCCAGATGATGCATGCCCGTTAGGTAAAAAATAACCCCCCTTTTAAAGGTGGGAAAACATGATCGAAGTCAATACGGTTCTACAGAACCGTACGTGTGGCTGAATGTTAAGGGGGTAGCGGTCACAAAAATGTACTTTTGTACTCCACTTTACCAGAATACTATTAATTAATAATACAAATTGATCAGAATAATTTTTGGTCGACCTTGATGACCACCATGCGGCGAGTTCTAGAACACCTAACCGAATTTTCAAAATCTATCTCCTCCTAGAGCTTGCATACGATTTTACTCAAACTTGGTATGAACCACGAAAACACTTATGGTTGGAATATGATCGTAGGATTTTTTAAATGGCCACCTAGTTTTTTCTAAAACTGCGAAAAACCGCCTAATTTCAAGATTTTCGCTATTCAAAATCTATCTCCTCCTAGGTTACAATTCAGTATAAATTTGAGATAAGATTGAGAAATATGTTTTAGTTAATATGATGGAGCAGAATTTAAAAAAAAATTTTATTGAATTTTAGAAAATCGAATTTTAGTAAACCGGAAGTGAAAACTCGAAAATAAAAGTCGTCGGATTTAGTCGAAAATACCACCACATTAAAGCTTGAGTTNTTGATATTTTGAGTTTTTCTGATCGAAAAGTGGGTTTCAATGTCTTCAAAAAAAAATACTCAGAAAAATTCAGAAAAAATGAAAATTTCGAACTTTTTTTTGGATTTTTGTTTTTTAATAAGTTTATGCTTTTTGAGTGTTCCCTAGCAATTTCGTGCTATTTTTACACCCCAAAGTACCCTGAAAAGAGTGCGACCGCTACCCCCTTAAGGAACATTTTCCAGAATTTATGGACTCCATCATATGGAGCAACAAAAGATATATTATATATTGTCATTAATATACAGCATATTCTATTCATGCATCTTTGAAGAAAATCCTGTGCTACACTCCATATTTTCAACATGAACAAGAATAACTAACTAATGCCATTAATTTACCTTAGAGCGTTATTCACGTTTGTGTTTGATTGTTTATCATCCCAAAAAAATTTAGAGAGGAGATGAAGTTGAGTTAACGACCAGATTATCCATCAAAAATCTGCAGATGTGAATGTTATAACTGTTTTTTTCATATTTTCACAATACTTACAGGGTGTTAATTTTTGCTCCTATTTTCCAATTGCTAAATCGAATTCCACCGTTTTGATGGTTAAATCTGGAAAAGACGTAGGTATTTGCCAAAAATTGATCGTTCTCATAGGCGGATAGCAAGTCAGCCAAATTGGAAGAATAGGCGCAAAATTTACATAATGTAGTTTGCTTTTTGCTTATGAAGATTTAAAAATAACGGAAATTTTTTTTACTTTTTAATTTGTCACATGTAGATTGTTATGTAGATCACGGGTCTTCTGGAGTTTTTGAGCTATTTTTTCTTTTCCAGTTTCACTCCACGCTTTTTCACACAAGCAAAAATCCAGGAGGCTTCGTTATCGATATAACCGATTAAAATTTGGCATGAGATTTTGATTAAGATAGAAATTCGAAATATTTGAGGTTAAGGGGGTAGTCGCGCAATAGATTTCGCTAAAAAGTTAGGACTATACTAATCGGGCAAAAAAATGAAACGAGCTTGGTCTAATTTTTGATTTACAAGTTTAACCGCTAGAGGCCTCAAAGATCAAATCCTAAAACCTATCTCCTCCTTTAAATACAAATAGACACCCAATTTTCGTCTATGGCTTGCATACGAAAATATCTAACTTTAATCGAGGATGATTTCATTTTTTGAGTTTTTCTATAAATTTTAAAGAATTTATAATTCCGGCCTTCTGATTGGTTCAGAGTCGAATTCTTTAAGAAAATCGTGGATTTATACGAAAAATGCCGTAACTCTTCGCAATGCCTATCCAATTTGATATTAAACAAAAATTAGATAGTTATTGCCAATAAATTTCTAGATAACAATTTGCATTTCAATATTATACTCATCCATATAGTATTTATAAATAAGCATATATCAAAATTTGAATCAAAAGCCGAAAGGCATTTTTATCACCGAATTCCGCCAACCTCGCTATCAGGCACCCCCCCCCCCCATCCCCCCCCCCCCCCCCCCCCCCCCCCCCCCCCCCCCCCCCCCCCCCCCCCCCCCCCCCCCCCCCCCCCCCCCCCCCCCCCCCCCCCCCCCCCCCCCCCCCCCCCCCCCCCCCCCCCCCCCCCCCCCCCCCCCCCTGTTTGAGACCTCTTAGGTTTAATAAAAAAAATAAGAGAGAATTTTTTTGAATGGTTCATTCTGGTCCAATAGCCAGCATTATGACTCATTACTCTATAAAAAGGAAATTTTCCCGCAACGTATACAATTAAAATAATTTCTAGAAGCAGATGAAACAATTCCATAATTTGGAAGCCTTAATTACAAGCATATTTGTAGAGCATAAATCAAGCACTAATTTGGAATTCCTGCCAATACATTCCCGTGTGCTATAGCGTTATCAAATTTTATTTTGAGGGTTATTACTTGTATTTTTAAGTAAATTTTCATCTTTGCGAATTAAAGTTAGATATTTTTGTACTGCACCATAGCCGAAAAATTGGGTTGATCTATTGTATTTAGGGCGAGATAGGTTTTAAGATTTCGTCTTTGAGGCCTTCTAGCGGTAAATTGTTATCAAAAAAAATCTTAGACCAAGCTCATTGTCATTTTTTTTGGCCGATTTTAGTATAGTCTCAACTTTTAAGCGAAATCTATTTGCGACGACTACCCCCTTAACTTCAAGTTTAAATGCGGTTATTTTTAATCCTATTCTTTTATAGGCGTTACATACATTACTTCATTAAATATTTATCTAATGTTAATTTAAGCCGACCGCGACTTTGGTAAAAGATGAAAATATATCTGAAATATACCTTAAATAATACTTACCTAAATGCATAGCTGAAGACATACGGGATCAAATATATCTTACAATTTTAAACGATGATTGGAACCAGGGATCGGCAAAAGCTGGGCTATATTTGTGCCTCCAGGTCACTTTTTTCAAAAATTGCGTAGGTGTTAAAGTGAAATATTGTGCCAATTTGCCGATTCCTTATTAGATCTGCAACAAATGGAGAACATTTGGACGCAAATTTCAGTGAAATAAGTACAGCTACTTTTGTGAGGTATGTTTAATTTGGTGTTTGAAAGAGCGACTAGAGATGCAGTCAAACCTTTTATATTAATTGCATTAATATTGAGAAAATTTTGATTTAAATTGCACAGTATGTAAATTTTTTGATCACGAATAAAAATCTCGAGTGAAAGGAAGGAACCAGAAACGTGATCGGTCAATGTTATATCAGGTGGGCACTTATTGTCTACTCATTTTATGAATCTCGATGTCCTATTTTAGCTTTTCTCGGTCAAAAATTAACACAGATACCAATTTTGATCTTGCTAGTTTTATTATGGAAAAAATCTGTTTTTCAATTGAATTTAATTTTGACATTTAGACTGTCTATTATGATTTCTCCGGGTCTCATTTTATTACTGGCAATTGTTTATTTGGCCATTGACTGGCCTGGTTATTTGGCCTATCATTTCAGGAAAACAAGACGGTACTGGAGAACGCAAGGATGCTTATTTTGTCTAAAATGCATCAAATGCTAGAAAAAAATTTTGTAACTATTCGTACATATCCGAACAACAAAATAATATTTGTTTAAAATAAAGCACCAAAAACTCACATTTTTGAACAAATATTCTCTAGAATAAAAAATTTTAATGCTTCTGAAATTTCTTTTATTTCGATTGACATATCACGTGTATTCAGGTATTTTTATAAATTTCATATAATTGACTGTATTTACAATCTGTTTTAAGTTCCTGATAAATAGCCGAAAATTTCAGCCCGAAATATCGAACAAATAAATTCATTCTTTGGAATTAATTTAAATCTTATTAAAGAAATTTCAAACACGAAAATTACGGTATATCAAAATGGAAAATGGAGATGTAGAATTCCAAAAGATTTGTCAGATAAAAACAAACCTTCATCGTGCACGATAATCTTTGGAATTTTAATCAAGTCGTACCTTTATTTACGAAGATACCTGCTTCTGCATTAAAGTTTGTTAATTAGTCGCCTTCAAAGAAAAACTAATTGATAAACTTAATTTTACGATAGACAAACAAATAAAACGCATGTCGAAAAAAATCAAAACAAATTAAATGATTTAATAAATAATAATCTCTCATTTAACTAACCGTAAAATGTCGAAGATTATTTATAAAGCTGACTCTTATGTTAAAAATTGAGAAATTTTTTTTTAAACGTTCTAAACAGTCATTTGAATTGAAGAAATCGAAAAATCTAAAATTTGAAGAAATAATTTTTTTTAATTACTAAAGTGTAGTAATCTCAAAAATAATGAAGAGCTTTTGAAATTTGGTATAGATAGGCCGTTAGGAGCAGGGGTCGGCACATTTGAAAACAATTTTGGATCGTATCGGATCAGTGGAC
This sequence comes from Oikopleura vanhoeffeni, assembly GCA_004367855.1. Classification (NCBI taxonomy): domain Eukaryota; kingdom Metazoa; phylum Chordata; class Appendicularia; order Copelata; family Oikopleuridae; genus Oikopleura; species Oikopleura vanhoeffeni. The sequence goes on along the minus strand of SCLH01001153.1, from coordinate 29,654 downwards.
CCGCCGAAAAAATTGGATCGGATCGGATCGGTAGGGTCTCCAAAGAAATTGGATCGGATCGATAGAGTCCCAGAAAAAATTGGATCGGATCGGTTTTTCGTAAGAAGTCGTTTAAAGTTCACGTTTAAGTAAAGAAAAGCTATTTTTCGTCGAAATTAATGTAAAATATACTCAGCGGTACTAAATAAATCAAATTGTACCTTTTCCCATAAATTTGGGGTCATATTACGTCTTAAACCCTCCGAAGCAAAGAAAAAAAAGTTCCGCCAAGGCATAAAAGCTTTTCAGGAGGCTATTTTTTGAGCGTTGTTCATAGAAAAGCCTTATTAGATCAACCTTCACTTTCTCCTGTATTATGAAGTTGAAGAGCTAAATTTTTGAGAAAAATATTTAATATTCTAGAAATTATATGTTTAATTCTAGAAAAAAACATTTGAAAAGCAAGGTTAATTAGTTTTCTCAATTTAATGAATTTATTTTATTATTATTACAATATCAAAACAAATATGGTATAAGAGTAACACTCTGGCATGATTTTCACAAATTATAAATCTTTTCAAAACATAAAATTTTATCTATACCTATATCAAAATAAGATATTTTGAAATTTCACTCCCAAAAAAAATATTCTTGCTCCAGATATGTCCAGAAGGCTAATTCTTCTTGCAAAACTACTCAAAACACTTTCCTAAAAACTGGCTTATTTGAAATTTGGATCAAAAAGTATTTCTTTCGAAGTAAAACTTAAGCGAAAATTCGCCTTCTAATCAATTTGTCACAAAATTTGAACCTAGTATCCGAAAAAATTTTAGGAAATATTTGTAGATTCACATTGTTGAATTATAAAATGTATTATAAGGGGAAGTTTCTGCGATTATTTTTTCCATCATTTTTGGCTGATTTAAAGTGGCTTTAACTTTTCAAAAGGCTATATGCCTCGGAGGGTTATAAATACAAACAGAGTTTATTTAAGCAAAATCAAGTTGGTGCTGTGAGAATTTCACTATTTGAGGTGGAGCTAGAGTAGGGTGGGAAATGCGAAACAAAAAATTTTGTTCCGTTTGTCGGACTACCCTTAAAAAAAGCGCCTTACCAAATGTCTTCAAAGAAAAAATGCAAAAAAAAAAATTTGAAGCTTGGGGACGGCTGTCCAAAGCTAGTTTCAAAAATGAAAACTTGAAAATTTCAAATGCGATTTTACAACTTTCCTATATTGGAAAATATTTGTCGTACATTTTGAATTTCCTTCATCAGGCGTTTTTTTTACAAAGAAAAAATTTTACAAATTTGGGAAAATTTTTTTTTCGGAAAAATTTTATTTCGGAAAATTTTTTTTCTGAAATTTTGATGTTTCTTTTTAACAGCATTTCGCGCCTAGTCGCCGAGGTTTCCAATATTTGCAAAATATTTTTGGAAAGTTGGGACAGCTTCAAAATCACGTTTCCACAAAAATTTTTAATATATTTTATTCAATATATATGGATTACCGGACCTCAGAGTACAAATCCTAAATTTTTGAAAATGCGAAATCTGAGCATTTGATTGGTTGATCCTTTCTCAACCTGACCATGAAATGCGGCCTATTCCGCAAAAACGGTTTTTTATTGGATGCTAATATCTTGCGTTGTTGTATCATTCAAATATTTAGGATTGTACTTTGAGGTCCGGTTAATCCATATATATTCAATTACGCGACGAGACTCCATAATCACTTTTATTTTGTTAACGTTGGGTCCAAGTGTTTTCATGCGTGGTGTTTCAAAATTCAAACCCAAATGAGGACCAGGGGTCGGCACCACGATTGAAAAATGCGTATGGAAAAATGCGTAGGCGCAACAAATTTGAAGGAAAATCGTGTGCAATTAATCATTTTACGTCGCAGAAATACATTTTTCGGGAACATTTCGATAGCATAAACCACCTTATTTAAGGGGTGGCGTAAGTCCAGCAGATTGGTAATTTTTCAGATTAATATTTGAAAGAAAAAAATGTGAAATTTATTTTTTTTAATTTTTATCTTCAATAAAAGTGTTCTTTCTTACAAAACGTTCACATTTTTATTTTCTAAACATAACTAACTATAGTAAAAATACAAAAAACTGCTTTCACTGTGCATCAATTTCAACTTAAACCCGACTAAAGAATTTTTTTTAAAGACGATATTAATAAACTTCATTATTTCGGTGTTACTCCGCTAATTAGTAATCTAATAACTCTGCACAGTCGAAAATTTCTTAAAATCAATGTTTTTTTTTCATGAAAAAGGTTAAAATTGGCAAAAAGTAGAAAAAACAGCTTTTTTTAAGATAAAAATGACCTTTAAATTGGTTTTTGATACAAAAAATGTCCTGACTATCAAAAAGAATGACGCCCAGTACACCCACAATTTTATTGGGAATTTTTCACAACCATAAATTTTAAAGATTCAGTGCCGAATGGCATATTTATCGAGTCAAGTGTTAAAAATCAACAGTTTCAAAATGATAAACGCGCGACCTACGATTAGTTGACATACGGCGATTTAATAGATACCAAAAACATTTAAGATGTGATTCTGCATGATTTTTATGAAGAGTTCAAAAAAACCACGAATAAAAATTTTGGACTTGATTTGGGGGAAATTTTCATAATTTCTTTAAAAGTTGAAAAAATATAATTATAAAATTTATGATTCTTCAAAACCAGCGGTCAGAAAATATGTAGGAATCATGAAAAAAGTAAATGGCTATTATTTGGTTTTTACCCACAGATTTCAGTTATTAAAACAAAAAAAAATTTGACAAAAATTGCCCGGAAAATTTCATAATGCTTCGATTTTTTTTCAAATTTTTACGATTTCAAAAGATGAAAACCCGAACTCCAGGATTCCGGTTTATGCGACCCCCTTAAATGCAAAAATAGAAAATATAATCGAACAATGAGCATTTTCGTAACTCGTATTTCACTAGAAGAAACTGCTTGATTACCACGCCCACGACTTTTTCGAAGTGAAAGATAGGCATTTTAAAAATTTCGACGAAAAATGTATGCTCCGGTATCTGTCCTGTCCGAGTTTTTGTAAATACATATTTAAAACTTTGGGGCCATTTCGTACGATGAAGTCATATTTTTGAATTAAATTTACAAGAAATTATTACTGTGAGGAAACTAGTGTAAACGCGACCTCGATAAATAATACTTTTGATTCAAATTATTGCAGCAAATACGGATATTTTATTTAAATCTGCGAATAAGCAAAAGTACGCAATAATTTAATAGTTCTGGTTTATGAGTGTAATGAAAGCGCAGGAACGTTTTGAAAGAAATATCCTTGCTTTTCGCATAAATATTGATTTGGTTGATTTGGGACGGCATATGAAGTTCACTATAATTTTGCATATTTGAAACTCAAAGAAATAAAATACGACGAATAATTAATTTTTTGGGTTTTTCGAATACTGAAACACTTTTTAAATATTTAAGTTCAAAATTAACTCTCAGACAGCAAAAGATAAAAATATTACGATTTATAACGTCGTAAAGGTCGTTTTTTCCGATATTGTGTTCTTGAAAATATAAAAAGTCGAAAAAGCCACGATCAAAGAGTAATATTGCCGCTTTGATGCCGTGCTGAACTAAAATCGAGAAAAAATCTTCAAAATGCGAAAAGAGATAGTACTTGTACTACCCTGATAATATTTTTTGGCCTGGTTACCAAAATCGCCTTCGAGAAGTTTTTGAAGGAAATCTCGACTGTCTCCTCATCTCACGTACACATCACTTATTATCATAAAGTATTATAGAAATTTTATTTTGGTTTCAGTGGATCATGTTATTAGTTTTGATGAAAGTAAAAACGTACCTAAATTTTCTTATTTATGTCTTCTAAAAGTAAAAAAATAAAAATTTCAAAAATAAAAATTTATGTTAAAATTTATTGGCTGTAATATTGGTCTGACCGAAAAAAACAATTCCAAGCAATAACGTTATTGTTGTGATATCAGAAAAAAAAAATTATCGAAAATTTTCCGATTTATGCACCCTTTAAAGTTGAAAAAAAAAAAAAAAAAAACCGAAAATTAAATTTTTAAAATGTCATTTGACCCCTCTGCCCCAACTTCTATTCAGAAATTTTTTTTCAAAATTTCTTTTCAGATGCGCTTCTATCTATATGCATGAGCCAACTAACGGACAAAAACTTTGTTTTTTAAACTGTGAAAAACTGGTTTTGGGACTTTTGAAGTCTTCGTTTGACCTATAGTAACCTTTTTAATTTTTTTGCCATATTTTTTTTTGAACTCGTGGAGTATTATTTAGTACTTCTGAAAGCAAAAAAAATAGCGCAGATAAATTTGAAAATCGCATTTCCCACCCTAAGCTAGAGATATACACTTCAAATTTGAATTTTTTTGAATTTAACAATTCTGACAACAAAGTCAAATCTAGGGTGAAAAGACCTCAAAGACAAGATTCTTTGTAATGACCACACGAGAAGGTAAAGAACTGGAATAAAGTTACAAAATTTATTTAAAAAAAAATATCAAAAACTTTTACAGAAACTTTAAAAAAATCTTGAAACTTGTATGAAAGAACTTAAAATTTTAATTTAACTCTCGTTGTGACTTTCTGGTCATGCGTGACCAGATGCCCTTTAATCGTAATTTAGGACTAGGCTGTCACTTGTTGAGACCAAAATAGAGGGTTATCAAAAATCCGAGAAAGCCATTCTAAATCATTTTTTACCAAAAAAAATTTGAAATTGTTTTTGAAAATTTAAAAAATATTTTCGAAATTTTTTTCAAAATTTTTTAAAATCCGGAAATTTGAATGTCTGGAAACGACTGCATTTTGGTATCGAACGCGAAAGAAAAAAATCCTTAGACTTCTGGCTGAAAAATAAAATTTCAAAAAAGAAGGTTTTTTCTGATTTTTCAAAATATCAAAATTTCAATTTTCGACGATTACTCATTATATATTCTCTAGAACCGGAAGTTAACGACGGAATTTGTTGCTCATTTGAAACGTTTTGGAGAGGGATTCAATGAAGTTGTGAGCCAAGTTTTATTAAATTTTGAATTTTGAAACCTTTCCGGCGAAGGGCTAAAATGTGGAAAGAAATTATTTCTTCGCATTTTTGAAACTCTACAACTCTCCTGCGAAAAAAAGTCAACTCAGGTCTTAAATGACTAGATGCATGTACACAAAACATTTATATGCAATGAAAACACCACAAACTGTTTTAATATTTAAATAAATAATTAAAAAATCGAAGCTCACTTTTGAATCAATTTTTATTTCACCAGTATGTAGCTATGACATCATGAATCATACCAACAATTTTTAAAGACGGCAAAAATATTTAACTGAAAAATGAGCCCCAAATCAGCCGAAGACGGATAAAGGACATTCAAGGTTTTTATTTAATTTTGTTGGAAAATGAGCCCCAAATCGGCCGAACGCCGATTAAGGTGGATATTATATTTTCAATTTAATTTTAATGGAAAATGAGCCCGAAATCGGCCGATGGCCGATAAAGGAGATTTTAAATTTAATTTTGTTGAAAAAATGAGCCCTAAATCGGCCAAAGGCCGATAAAGGAGATTTGATGTTTTTTATTTAATTTTGTTAAAAAATTAACCCCAAATCGGCTGAAGGCCGATAAAGAGGGATATTATATTTTTAATTTAATTTTAATGAAAAATGAGCCCCAAATCGGCCGAAGGCCGATAAAGTAGATTTTTAATTTTTTGTTAATTTTGTTCAAAAATGTGCCCCAATTCGGCCGAAAAATGAGTTCCAAATTTTCAAAAATCTTTTCAAATTTTTAAAAATTTGAAATAAAAAATTTATGTTTTATTTTAAAAGCATGGGCAAATTTGAAAGGAAGTTCTCAAAATTGAAAAGAATTATCTAATTTTGAATAAAAATAACAGATTCAATAGAAAATTTGATGACTCTTTTTAAATTTGAAATTTTTCTTTCAAATTTGAGTTTTTTCATAATTTGACAATTTTTCTATTTATCTTTCTGAGTCATTTAGCCTTTTGAAAAGCTAAGGCCATTTTAAATCAGCCAAAAATTATAGACGAAATGATCGCAGAAACTTTCCTTCTAATACATTTATAAATTCAACAATGTTTATCTTAAGGGGGTGGTCAGGGTAAGGATTTTCGGTCTTTCGGGCCTCGGTGCATTTTGACAGATACGGATATCCGCGGATATGGGCGCTTGATGAAAAACGTTTTACTGGGTTTATATATTCTTCTCAATATACCATCAAAGTAATGTTTCATAATCCAGGCAACTTTTGAAACTACAGAATTTTCAAATTATTGCTTTTAAAGAAAATTTTATGACAAATTATGAGAAATTTTTGAAAAAATTTCCGAACATTATCAAAAAATGCCTTTTTTTGTGTTCAAATATTTTTTGCATTATTTGTTTCAAATCAACGAAAAAAACTCTACAATATGTGAGGTGGTGAGTATTTCTTATAGCCCGGAAGCTATGCTAGAATCCTCACTGCCTAGGTGGCCTTGCAATATGTGGTTGCTGTTATATAATAATAGCGGTTGTAACTTTATAGTTTATGTTTATTAATTGAGTGGAGCGAAATAGTCTCTCAACCTTTCGCCCTAAATATTATGGTGCTTAATTGTGCGAGATATTTCTGATCCTTAAATCTCCCCAATATCTACACACAACTTAGACAATAAATAAAATAAATATAAATTACATAAATAACGCAAAGGATAACTGAACTTAAGGAATGAATCAACAAGTTATTGAGATGGCCCTGGGGCAGCAGGTTTTAGCCCAAGGGTAGCAATTTCGCGTTCGGCTCGAGTGCGAGGTGCGGTCTCGGCTTTTTCGTAATTGGCTTGGATTTGATCAAGCTCGTGACGCTTCTTGCGGCAAAACTCCGAGCATTCCTTAATCGAATCGCGCAGCTTCTTGTCTGAGATTGGCCCAGCCCATCGACCCTCCGGCGTGGCAAAGGACATCATGCGGCGTAGGAAGTATATAGCCCTCCGGGACAAATATGCAGCACGTCGAGTACGTTTGGCGGCACGGGCGTGAGGANGCAGCTTCTTGTCTGAGATTGGCCCAGCCCATCGACCCTCCGGCGTGGCAAAGGACATCATGCGGCGTAGGAAGTATATAGCCCTCCGGGACAAATATGCAGCACGTCGAGTACGTTTGGCGGCACGGTTGTGAGCACGGACATTTCCGTTTCTCTTTCTGGCCCTGGCAATATTTACAGTCTCCGCGGCATACTTCTTTTGACGCTTTTTCTCGTCTTTAGATAGACTTGGAGCCGTCTTCTCTCCCCCAGACGCTGTTAAACGTCTCTTCTTGGGCTCAGGAGCAGACTCATAGGATGCCTCATAAATCAAGGCAGGAGGTTTTGAAGTGGTGGCGGCATTATAATCGGGATCGGCAGGGTCATACTCGTTTACGTCGATTTCAAGGGCAAATTCCTCATCAAACGAAGACTCTTCAGCAATTTTGTTGACAGGTGCCATCTAAAACAGGTCCTAAAAATTCAGCCTAACCTACATTACGCACAAAAATTCTAGAAAGTCATGAAAAACTTCTAGATAAAAGGGAAATGACCGCTTTTTTGTAAAAAGTCGGCAAGACTAGAGATGTCAAAAAAAAATTGACCAAAAAATGTGGCAAGACTCTACTTCAAAGGAAAAAAAATGAGAGATCAAAGTAAATTTGAAGTCTTGGCGGTAATTTTCCAACTTCAACGAAAATACTGAGGAAATGACCAAAAATCCACGATTTTGGCAAAAATTTGAATGTCACGAGTCCCAAAAGTACCAATACAGAAAATGGCAGCATAACTGACCTTTAAAATTGGTTAAAAGTGCCAAAAATTAAATTGACAGCATAATTGACCTTCATAACCTGTTAAAGAAAACAAAAATCAATTTTGCAGCATAAGTGACCTTCTGAATAGAAAAAAATGCCTAAAATGACTTAACCCTTGTGAGCATATAAAACAAAGTTCCGCCAAGGCACCAGAGCCACAATTGTGGCTCTACTTTGAATGTTGTTTACAGAAAGCTTAAGGCAGTTGGAATTTGAATTTTTTCTGCATAAGGAAGTTGAGAAGTAATATTTTTGCATCCGAAATTTTATATTCTAGAATTTCAATTTTTAGTTCTAGAAAATATAGTGAGAAAAGCACCGTCGGAAGCACCGTCGGAAACGATGCACAAGTATCTGGCCTAAGTCATCGTTTTGTCCGCTTTGATTTATATCTCACACATCAAAAGTAATTTATAAATAAGTCAAAAATTTTGATGGAAAAATCATAATTTTCGATTAAAAATGTTTATTTTTCCCTATAAAAGCAGATTATTACACTTTTTTTATCATTTTCAAGTTAATATGGTAATGAAGTACAACTGTTGACAGCTTTTGATTGCTTAAATTCACTTTCATAATAATT
>SCLH01001153.1:0-10279 GCA_004367855.1 Oikopleura vanhoeffeni | reverse complement strand
CCAAAAACTAAAATCTCCGGAAAATAAATAAAATCTAAGCTGGTCATTTTGGCGTTCCTACCTACGGCTATAATTGTCTTTCGTTTGACGCTACCGATGTTAAAAATAGCACCAAAAATCCTTAAAAGTTTTTGTATTACGGAAAAAAATATTTTGAAGCATTTTTTTGGTTTCTAAATTTTGTCAAAATTTAGGCTCAAAATGAAAAGTTGACGTGGCCTTCAAGAGACGCCAAATAAAAATTTCCAAAAAAAATCTCTAATAGATTGTCAAACAAGGCTTGTGCTTTCAGATGCAGTATGAGCCGAAAGTGTATCTTCTGGACTGGTGAAGAGATAGCTTTTGCCTGAGCCTCCCAAACTGACCATTTCGAACAATTTGACTAAAAATGAAAATTTGACATGGCCCTAAGAAACGCCGAAGCAAAATTTCAAAAATAACTCTCTAATAGATTGTCAAACAAGGCTTGTGCTTTCTGATGCAGTATGAGTCAAAACTGTATCCCTCAAACTGGTGAAGGAGATAGCTTTGCCTTGAGTCTCCCAAACTGATCATTTCAAATTTAAATTTTTGGTTTTTCGCGTTTTGTCCCTAAAAGCAAAAATTTGAAACAAAAGCGCTTTTGCAGTATGCGTAAGCTTCTCCGGAGCCTGACACCGAAAAATAATAAAATGATGACAATGAAGGAGTAGGCACTAACTGCGTGTCTTTTTAGGAGGCTTTTTTAAAACGTAGGTGTCAGCCGCGGCGTGGGATTGTATCAGATTACTGTTAAGTTTAAAATTACCGCAAAAGTTGGTTTGTTAGTTACAAATGTTTTTGGAATATCACCTTTGCTAGTTGGCGGGAAATGACCTTGGAAGAGGCCCAAATCAGCGACACCCACTCCTTAAGTGTCGCTGATTTGGGCCTCTTCAAGGTCATTTCCCGCCAAACTAGCAAAGGTGATATTCCAAAAACATTGTAACTAACAGAACCAACCTTCGCGTAATTTAAAAACTTAACAGTAATCTGATACAATCCCACCTACGCCGACACTTACGCTTTTAAAAAGCCTCTTAAAAAGACACGCAGTTCGTATCTACTCCTTCAATTTTCATCATTTTTTATTATTTTTTGTGTGAGGCTCCGGAAAAGCCTAACAAATCGTGCAAAATTGCTTTTGATTTAAAATTTTGCTTTTGGCGGACAAAAACGCAAAAAAACTAAAATTAAAATTTTGAAATGATCAGTTTGGGAGGCTCAGGCAAAAGCTATCTCCTCCACCAGTTTGAGAGATATAGTTTCGACTCATACTGCATCTGAAAGCACAAGACTTGTTCAACAATAAACTAGAAAGTTTTTTTTCGAAATTTTGCTCGCGCGCTCTTGTTGTGTAGGCCATGTCAATTTTTCATTTTTAGCCAAATTGTTTGAAATGGTCAGTTTGGAGGCTCAGGCAAAAGCTATCTCCTCACCAGTTTGAGAGATAAAGTTTCGATTCATACTGCATCTGAAAGCAGAAGACTTTGTTTGACAATAAACTAGAGAGTTTTTTTCGAAATTTTTCTTTGGCGTCTCTGGGGGCCATGGCAACTTTTCATTTTAAGCCTAAATTTTGATAAATTAGAAACCAGATAAAATGCGTTAAAATATTTTTTTCCGTAAATACAAACACTTTTAAGGATTTTGGTGTAATTTTTAACTCGTAGCGTCAAAAGAAAACAAATGAGCGCATTTTCAATTTAAATCATAAATAAATCAATAATTTTGTTTTCGTTTTTGCTGTTTTGGGCGCCGAAAGCAAAATTTCAAACAAAAAGCAATTTTGCATTATTTGTTAGGCTTCTCGGAGCCTCACGCAAAAAAATAATAAAAATCATGAAAATTGAAGGAGTAGGTACGAACTGCGTGTCTTTTTAAGAAGCTTTTAAAAGCGTAGGTGTCGGCGTAGGTGAGATTGTATCAGATTACTGTTAAATCAAAATTACCGCGAAGGTTGGTTCTGTTAGTGACAAATGTGTGTTGGAATATCATTTGCTAGTTTGGCGGAATGGCTCGGAAGAGGCTCAAATTTGCGACACCCACTCCTTTAAGGGGGTCTATAGGCAAAATGGACTTTTTTAATTGCTTATTTCTCTCGGCATAGACATAGGAAGTGAATAAAACATTCTGATAAGTTAGTTCGTAATCTTTGAAGACGTTTGAATCATATTTTAAGATAGCATGTTGAACCAACCCGGTATATGAGGTAACCAGGAGCAAAAAATTCTTGAAAAAGCTGTTTTTTTTCGTCCTATTTAGGAAATGTTTCAAAATTTGACATTATCTGCGAAATTCAAAGGCGGAAAAAACTGTTGTTCCTATTTTTTAACTTTCTCACTAAAAAGGTATCAAAGCTGGCGAAAGGACTGTTTTTTGCTATTTTGGCCACGGAAAGTTGTATTTTTTTTCATTCTACATGCAAACTATTTTTCCGTGCATTATAGTTTTTCGTAATAATTGTTAACAACTGTTGTGCCTGATTTAACGATTTCATATTTTAACTCCAGGAGTACGATTTGAAAATTTATTTTGACATCCAATTCGTCCAATCAGTTTTTCTTTAAGACCAAACGATTCGTAAGTTGAATGTTTTTTGGAAACGCGTCTCAGAAAAGATTTTTATTTTCGACACTCTTTTTTAAATATTCTTAAATTTTAATATTTTTCCGAAAATTTTGGTAATTTTTTACGATTTTTGAGTTTATATAACTAAAAAAGCCACGTTGAGTTCAAAAATCATAAAATCAGACCTCTAGCTCTTTTAGTTCAAAGATACGACTTGCCTATAGAACCTATATACTCAAAATAAGCTTGTTTCAAATTTTATGAAAAAAATTCCAGAATGTTAAATTTTTCAAATTTTTATTTCTTTATATAATTAAAACATCTACGTGGAGATCAAAAATTTAAAATCCAGTCAAAATAATTTTCAGTACAAAAGATATTGGCTGCCTATAGAACCCCCTTAAGGAAATCTCTAATTTTTCACAGAATCGAAAAGGGAGATTTCAACTGATCTGGTCATTCAAAACGTTCATACAAAGTTGACTGAAAAGATTTTTGGGTGCTATTTTCGAATCAATTTGACGTGAAAGTTTCTCAGAGAAACCCGTCTCATTAAAAAATATTGAGAAAAAATTATAAAAAATCGTAATTACCTTTTCGGCCAAAACTGCAACCACCAATAAAATCATCAGAACCAACAAGGTCATGATCGAAAACTTAAACGAATGATTATTATATTTTACTAAAGTAGAGTCACAAAATCAATTTTGAATTGAACCGACCTTGAAAATAAACCCTGAAATTGCTTGCATTGTATGAGATATCAATTTCTCCAGATTCAGACCAAATAGGATTGAGTGTTTTTGTTCGCACTTTGCTTTTGAATTGAAAATCTTTGTCATTAGAGGTTTTCACTTTTTATGGATTTGAAAATTTTGCATTTTTGTGAAATAAATTGCTTTTAGTTATTTAAAACATTGCAAATCCGCATCACGACCACGTAAGCATCTGATGTTCCATTGAGATCCATAGACGGTAGATTTGCGGCTGATAATGGGTGCAAAATGAGAAAAATGTTAAAATAAGTTTAATTTTGGAACTAGACTAAATCGGACAATAAAATAACAATCAGGTTGGGCTTTGATCTTTTTAAATGCAAATTGCAAAGTCACCGCATCGCTTTCAAAATTACCGAAATTGCTCGTAGCCAATTATTTAATTGCGTTACAAGCTAGCATGAGTCAATAATGTCCACGCGGGGCTAGAGTCTGAAACTTATTTTGCTCCCCTCCGGGTATTTTGCTCCCCTCCGTGTAAATAATTGACCCATGGTTGCTTATACTGCGTTATACCTTCATAAGAAAGTCAAATACAAATAATCGGGGGTGCTTATTAAAGTGCCCAAAATTTGTTCGTCGTGCTTGACCCCATTTCGCACCTGTCATTTTTTTCCAAGCCATTTTAATAAGGATGATTTCATTTTGGGCACTTAAAGCGCCCAAAATTTTGTTCACTCTGAAGCGTCAACAAATTGGGCACTTGAAGGTCACTCAAATAATCATGTGGTGATATCGAAGATCCTGCCTAGTGTAATTTTTATCTTGAGCGTCATCACTTTGAGCAGTGGTCAATCATAATACCCGATTGTCAACTCAATTCAAGAATCCCGCGATTTGATTGGCCACTTTATCAAATTGATAAAAATTACATTAGGCAGGATCTTCGATATACTGGTCAATAGTAAAATTTAAAAAAAAAACAAAAATTAGATATGCAATTAGTTCCAAATGCATATCAAATTAGCTGACACTGCACTAAATGAAATTATTTATCAGATGATACCATATTTTTTTTACAAAATACTGTTATTTGTTGATAATTATAATGTCAATTTCAGCTCTTTACATTTTACCTTTGTTACATTTTACCCTTGACTCGTGATATTCACGTATATCAAAGCGACTGTATTCGAAGTAATTTTGTGTGGTTTACTATTAGTATGAGTTTATAATTATTTATTTTCTTTATTCTGATTTGAAAATGATTTTCATAAATCGAAAGCTCATCAATATTGAGTTTATGATAGTTAAAAAATTCGACACAAAATATTTCCGAAAAACTAACGCAATATAATTATTTACCCTTCCTTCATAAATTTTGAATCTGACGACATCTGGTTCAATGATTTCACATTCGATTTTGATCCGACCCCTTTTTTCGACATTCGAAAGTTGACAAAATTTGTTAACTGTGCCCATACATTTCTTATGGACATTTATCATGCAAAATTCACAGCTAAATATTTTATTGATTTAATCATTTATGAAACGGCGGTCGAAAAAATCATGTGTTCGTTATGTACACGCGAGGCGCTATAGCAAGCAGCTACTTTTGCTCGCTAACACCCGTCGTGTACATAATTGACCCATTGTTGCGCATTTCAAATTCTATTTTGATTCGATCTATGTTTTTTCGACATTGAAAAGTTGGCAACATTTGCTTACGTTGCTCATACATTTATCATAGACATTGATCATGCAAAATTCACATCTAAATATTTTTTGATTCAATTATTCATAGAATCGTTAAGTAGATGGAACTGAGTCAGTTCAACTGACCCAAATTTTGAAGTTGATAATTTTGCATGACATTTTAGAAAATTATTTTTTTGTAAGTTTTCACCGACTTTATGCATACACCAGATGCTCAAACGTCTTGACAACTTATCTCACGTCCTGAAAAAATTGGCAACATTAACCTACAGTATGTAAAAAAATTGTTCGAGACCAACAAGGGAAATTTCTCTGGATCAAAACCTATAATTGGTAGGAGAATTACTTTCAATCCAGAGGAAATTGGAGCTTTTTGTCTCGAACAATTTTTGTACATACTGTATTCGTTTGAGTACCTAGTGTTAATAAAAAATCAAAGAAGTTTTCTATGGTCAACCTTACCAATAACCTTGTTTCATAATTCCATATAATAAACTGCCACACTGCTGGCAAAATGTTGGACTTGTGTATGTTTTCAGTTTGAACGAATGATGCTGAACATCACCATTTCCGATCGTAGATGCTGAAATACTGAGCATAAATTATTGTTTTTATTATCAGGTTTAAGGGGTACTGGTCGGTGGAATTGAATTTTCGAACAAAAATTAGCTTCACTGGGCTTTTAGGATACTAGCCAGATTAGCCATCTTGTAAAATTATCCTTTAGCTTGCGGAGAAAATATCTCAAATTTTGTATGCATACACTTCTTCACACAGAAGCGACAAAAGAGAACCTCAGCCAAAATGCTGAAACTATCTTCTCCCAGGGTTTATGCCGAAATAAGCTAAAATTTTGACATAAGTTGTGAAAGTAGCATGGCAAATTTTATCTTTAGCAGATTTTCAAATTTCGCTATATCTTCTCTAGAATATGGAAAAAACATCGTTTTTTAGCAATAATACGTCGGAAAAACTATCTCCTCCTAGGAAAAATTATAAAATTCATTCAAATTTTTTCAAAGCTAGCTCACAAAAACTGAACTTAAACTCGAGCACTTTTTAGATTTCAACCTAAAACTCGAAATATAATTTTTTAAGAACCCATGAGAAAAATATCGAAAAAAAATGCTTCGATTTTTTTGAAAGAAAGCTCAAAAGAAAGCCACTGAAACACCGATCAGAAAGTTACCCCATGACTTAGATCATGATGATATTTTGAAGTTTTAGTGGTTAAATTAAATCAAACGTTATTTTTGAACTTCATTTTGAAAAATACTCAAAAAATTGAAAAAACTTAAAATTTCTAATTTTTTTTTAATAATTTGGCCGGTAGTACACTTTTGTATCACCCAAGTAATTTTGGAGCATTTTTGATGCCCCAAAGGACTTATAAAACCAGCCACCAGTACCCCCTTAAGTTCGGAGTATACATTTTTGGTCGACATTATTTTCGGCCAGTTTTTCACCTTTCTTTTGCTACTATACTAATCAAAGGATCTCAGGTTCTGATCACTTTTTGCCGCCCAGACACATAGCAACGAATAACCATGATAGCGTCACGTTAAGGTAAACCTCTGCAAGATGATGAATCTTTGATCCGGATAGTATAAAAATGCGTTGGCGCAAAAAGGAGCAATTTAAAAAAATCTTATGTCCAAAAATACAACTTTTCGATTGATTGTATACCTTAATTTATGGTATACCATAAACTAATCGGTTTCAATGCAAAAATAATAATTATGAATTATTAATGAAATATTTCGTAAATTGGCTTGTACAGTATAAATTATACTTGTTGTGCTGATTTTCGCCTACGCACATTTTTTAGCAAAGTATGGCCATTTAAGAAATCGACGGATAATGTAAACTCCTTTTTGTTGTGTTTTTATTAACAAAAAAAATGGTTTGTATCGGGAAAAGGCAGTCCAAGGTCGTGCAAATGTTTAAGTCTCAAACATTCGGTTATACATTTCGAGTGAAATTTTGCACTGATGACGAATATGGAATTGTTTTCAAAATTTTAGCTTTGAAATTCTGACAACATTAATTAAAATCATAATTTTTTTGGACGTGATTATGAGTCAAATAATAACAAAATTGCGGAAGTTCTTGCAATTTTTGACGAGATAAACAAATTTTTCGAATACTTTGTAATTAATCATACCAACATTCATGAAAGAATGTCTTCCTAAAATTTTTATTTTTGAAAATTTCAGAAATTGAGAATTCGGAAGAAAGCCATCAGTTTAAATATATTTGGCAGAAAATTGCAGACTAAAGTTAACTCGTAGACTTCAAACGTTAATTTGTACCCAGACTCGATTTACACCAACTAGTCGCCATTCTTATAAATCGAGCCATATACATGTATATGTATAAGTAAAGTTTCATTATTAACATACATCATACATGTATCATTTTCAAATACAATTCAGCCAATTTTCTATACAATTGGAAGAATTTTATTTTCGATAAATAAAAAAGCATTAATAGGGACAAGAAAAAAAATTCGCGAAAATGACCTTCAGTGACACACAAAAGTGCAATAATAATATGAATGTAAACGTTTATTTATATTTTAAACTACTGTATAGTAAACTTCAAATGATTTTGTATAGCTCTATTATAGCTCATTTCCGGTCGAAGTTCAAGGTCAATTTCAAGTCCATCGTAGAAACTTCAAAGTACCCCCAAAATAATCGGAAAGGTCGATTTTCTAATGAAAATATTAGCAACTATGGGTCAATTATGTACTGAAAGGTCACCAGAGAGCAAAAAATAGTCAAATTTTTGAGATTTTCCAGGGGGATTTGTGCTCTCTGTTGCCCTTTCAGTACATAATTGACCCATAGTTGCTAATATTTTCATCAAAAAGCCGACCTTTTCGATTCTTTTGAGGGTACTTACAAGTCTCTAAGATGAACTTTGAAATTGATGGTAATTTGATATACGATACACCATATACGGTAATTTGAAAAAAATACTCAAATTACGTCAAAAACATTTGTTGATGAACTTCAAACTTTTTAAGACATTCTCATTACACCAAAGTCCGAATTGAATCACGTGACGAAATAATCCAAAAATAAGGTTTGAAATAGGTCATAAATAAATCTTTATTTCTTGAAAAATAAGATCACGTGACGTTTTTGGAAAATGCCGTTATGTTCAAAATTCTTAGATTATGTGTTTATAAGACCTCAAAATTTTTCGGCGTAATATGAGCACTATTTGTGTACTTGAACCAAAACCTTATTTCTTAATTTGAAGGTCACGTGATTGTTTTTGGACTTTGGTGTAATGAATAAAAAGTCTTAAAAACTTTTAAAGAACCTCTGCACTTTTTAAAAAAGTCATTAAGCAATTTTAAAAAAAAACAGTACTATTTTGGCCGACGTTATTTCTTGAATAAACGGTCACGTGATCATTTTCGGACTATGGTGTAATTGAAAAAAAGTCTTAGAATTTTTTTCTGATCACTACGAAAGGTTTTATTTGATGATTCAAAAAATTTTTGCAAACAATAAGTACTTTTATTCAGTAAAAATATTCAAAAAATCGCACAAACGTCATTTTGTCTTAAAATTAATCAAAAACTGAATAACTGATTTTGTCATCAATGATTAACTCCCGTGTGTCTTTCGTGGCCACATGGCCTTTAATCGCAATTTAGGACCCTCAATAATCATGTATGAATCACAATTTACAAAGTGATCGACTATTGCGATAATTGACGTTTGGGCGTTTTTTTTCGAAAATTTTTACTGTATTACAGTTAGGGCGTCACCGGTCGAGGCCAAAATAGAGACTAAAGGGTATCTGGGAAATCCGAGGATATCATTCCTCTAAAATTTTTCGAATTTTTTTCAAAATTTTTTGAAATCTGAAATTTTCATATGCCCGGGAATTGCATGATATTGATTTTTTGACGAAATTTTTCATAATGAGAAAAATTACATTTTTTGACAATGAGTCCTTATCTCGCTGAAAAACCGGAAGTGGTTATTGAATTTTATTTAGCACCACTTTTTTCGATGTAAAAGGTTTCTGTGCTAGTTAATGCCAATTTTCAAGAAAATTGAAGCCAAATTGAGCTCCGGAAAACAAATGGCGTGTGACGTTTTGGTATATTTTCGTATTTTTTAAAGTATTTTGCCCGTTTACAACCGGATATAGAAGTGAATATGTTTTTGAAGTAGGCTTAATGCCAAGAAAATGCATCAAATAATAATCAGTCATATTTTTGGATAAATTTAAGTCGATTAAGAGGGTCGGCGACTCATTTCAAATTGTTAAAAGTCCGATTTTTAACATTTTTTTTGACTAAATTTATATTTTTGGTCATTTAGACACCATGGGAGTTAAAATTTCGAATAAAAGTCATAGCACAAGTTTTTTGCTTCAAATTAACCAAGGAACACGATTAGGCCGTACTGAAAATTCTCAGTTTGACATTTTTTTCTGAGTCGAATCGATTCCTGTGACGCCCTAATTGTATTACGCAGAAAAAAATAAAGAAGTTAATTTTGGGAAAACTAGAACGAAATTCTTGAGTCGGAAAAAAGCCAATTTTTGACATAATAATTACTATATATTATGTACAACATATATTTATTTTCCAACCCAAAATTAAATATCTCGCTTTTGATTTTCGACCTTCTGTGAGCGCAAAAACTAAGGAATTCCTATGGAAATTGTATATTATGCTAAGTATGCATAAATGCTAATCAAAAGATGCGGTTTTGAAAACCTGGATCATTGAACATACACATTTCAGCAATAGACGATTTGAAAATTTTACAAACTTTTCGATTTATGGTTATAGCGACCGCGTCCACGACCTGGTCATGGACCTATGTATATTATGACCTTGGTCATGACCTAATCTGCAAAGCGTGACTTTCCGAATGGAGAACTAGACACGATAGCGCCACAAATGTTTTCTTTGCCATATAAAAACCTTCGGTAAAAATAGTGGATGAAATTTGTTTTGGCTGCCCTGAGTTGATCACGCTGACCGGAAATCAGTCATGAAAATTTTTAAAACATTACCGAAAAAAACAATTGTGCGAAAAAACCACTAATCACCGGAAAACCAAAATTCACCACTGCGTACTCGCTCAGGATTTCATACAATGGCAACTCAGGGCACAGCGACTTATGCTCGCCACAATATTGTTATATTTTACTACATTTGATTGGACAGCCAATTCAAAGGCCACCCATTATGTTCACACTTGTAAGCGGTCGCCCCTAGA
>SCLH01001152.1:287262-299520 GCA_004367855.1 Oikopleura vanhoeffeni | reverse complement strand
CTTAACTATTTTTTTAAGTTTCGAGAGCAAGATATATATGTGCCTTAGAATTAGATATTACCGTCTAATTCTTTTATCATGCTTAGCTTAGGCACAGGTTCAGTTTTTATCATTTTAGTTTCTTTCAGTTTTCTTTTTTCGAATGAATTACTAAAAAACATAAATTTATTCTCTATATTTGATTCTTATTAGAACTTACATGAGTTTACATGCTTTAGAATGGCCTGTAAAAGTTGAGTAGCACTCACTTCTTCCCTCAGACTTATTTTTTAATAAATCGTTACATTTTTTATACAAATTACTGCTTTCATAATCGTTAAATCCTCGGACACTTTGAATTGCATTTAAATCAAGTTAAATAGATTTCATCGTGGATATTAACCCGCGAACCATGCTTATTTATAACTAATTTGTGCAACCTAACGCGCGCAATCGATAAATTCAATAAATGCAGTTTATGAGAAACTTTTATTCGCCAATGAGTGCCCTCCTTGAAATACGTCCAAGGAAATTTATTCTAATTCAATCAGCTGAAATAAACTATTTTATCATAATCATAAACATCAAAATGAATCAAACAACACCGGTATTTAGATCTAAATAAAATTTAGATATCTGAAATATTCGGACTAAAAAATCTGGTTTAATGCACGTTGAGCGTATTACATATACACCATCGAACACACTAGGGGGGTGTGGGGGTTCCTCCCCAGATAATGTGCCCTAAACCCATACCAATTTGGGGGGTTTAGGGGGTCTTCCCCCTAACGTGGGCGAAAGCACATCGAACACACTTAGGGGGTTTGGGGTTTCCCCTAATATAATCGTTGCCTAACAACCATACATTTGGGGGGTTTTTAGGGGGTCTCCCCCTACGTGGCGAGCCACATCGAACACACTGTAGGAGGTTTGGGGGTCCCCCCATATATCGTTGCCCTAAACAACAATACAATTGGGGGGTTTTAGGGGGTCTCCCCCTAACGTGGGCGGAACGCCCACATCGAAACACACTTAGGGGGGTTTGGGGGGTCCCCCCCATATAATCTGGGCCCTAAACAACCATACAATTTGGGGTTTTAGGGGGTCTCCCCCTAACGTGGGCGAAGCACACATCGAAACACCTTAGCGGTTTGGGGGGTTCTCCCCTGATATAATCGTTGCTCCTAAAACAACCATCACAATTTGGGGAGGTTTTAGGGGTCTCCCCTTAACTGCGGGCGAAGCCACATCGAACCACTTAGGGGGGTTTGGGGAGTCCCCCCCAATATCGATTCCCGTCAGCACGTTAAAACAACCTACAATTTGGGGGGTTTTAGGAGGTCTCCCCCTAAACGTGGGCGGGCCCACATCGAACACACTTTAGGGGTGGGGGGTCCCCCCCATATGAAATCGTCCCTAAAACACATACAATTTGGGGGTTTTAGGGGGTCTCCCCCTAGTGGGCCGAAGCCCACATCGAAACACACTTAGGGGGGTTTGGGGGTTTCCTCCCCATATAATCGTGTCCAAACAACCATACAATTTGGGGGGTTTTAGGGGTCTCCCCCTAACGTGGGCAAGGCCCACATGGAACACACTATAGGGGGTTTGTGGGGGTCTTCCTCCCCACCTATAATCTGTGCCAAACAACCATTACAATGGGGGGTTTAGGGGTCCCCCTAAGTGCGGCGAAGCCCACATGGAACACACTTAGGGGGTGTTGGCGGGGTTTTCCCCCCCATATAATCGTGCCCCACAAACAACCAAAACAATTTGGGGGTTTTAGGGGTCTCCCCCTAACCGGCGAGCCCACATGGAACACCACTTGGGGGGTTTGGGGGTTCCCCCCCATTATATTCGTGCCCAAACAACCATACATTTCGGGGGTTTTAAGGGGTCTCCCCTCAACGCTGGGCCGAGAGCCCACATCGAACACACGGTAGGGGGGTTTGGGGTCCCCCCCATATTAATCGCTGCCTTTAACAACCATACATTGGGGGGTTAGAGCGGGTCTCCCCCTAACGTGGTCGGAGCCGACATCGAACAAACACACTTAGGGGGTTTTGGGCGGTTTCCTCCATAGTAATGCGTGCTCCTAAACAACCATAATTTGGGGGTTTTAGGGGTCTCCCCCTAACGTGGCCGAAGCCCACATGGACACACTTACGGGGTTTGGCGGGTGTTCCCCCCCATAAATCGTGTCCTAAACAAACCATACAATTTGGGGGGTTTTAGGGGTCTCCCCGCTAACGTGGGCGAAGCCCACATGAACAACCTTAGGCGGGTTTGGGGAGTTTCCCCCCCCATTATATCGTCGCCCTTCAAACAACCATTACAATTTGTTGGGGTTTTGGGGGTCTCCGCCCTAACGTGGGCGAAACTCACATGGAACACATTAGGGGACGGAGGTTTTAATGGGGGGTTTTCCCCCATATTAATCGCTGTCTAAACAACATACAATTTGGGTGCGGTTTTAGGGGGTCTCCCCTTAACGTGGCGAAGCCCAATCGAAACACACCTTAGGGGGTGTGGGGGGTTTCCCCCCATATAATCGTGTCTAAAACAACCAGACAATTTGGTGGGGTTTAGGGGTCTCCCCCTAACGTGGGCGAACCCACATCGAACACACTATATGGGGGTTTGGGGGTTTCCCTGCGCTCTATCGATCGTGTCCTCGAACCATACAATTTGGGGTGTTTCTGGGTCCCCTCTACGTTGGGCGAAAGCCCACATGGAAACACCTTAGGGGTTGTCGGGGTTCCCTCCCCCCATATAATCGTGCCCACACAACAAATATTCCGTATACCGACTATATTAGTTGA
This sequence comes from Oikopleura vanhoeffeni, assembly GCA_004367855.1. NCBI lineage: Eukaryota > Metazoa > Chordata > Appendicularia > Copelata > Oikopleuridae > Oikopleura > Oikopleura vanhoeffeni. Next base: position 296,719 of record SCLH01001152.1, on the reverse strand, counting down.
CAAGGCGGCATAGATAAATTTAATAATAGTTATGAGACTTTTTCGGGTCAGTCCCTCCTAAAACGATCCAAGATCAATGCCGAAGAATACATCCTAATCATAACATCAAGAACACACACGTAGGTTCCCCTATCATAAATAGATATCGCTGATCATAAGATACAACATATCTGTTTAATTGCGTGACGCGTATTACTAGGGGTACTCCCACCCGCAAGCCCCACATTCGAACACAACTTGGGGTAGGGGTTTCCCCCCCATATAACGTGTGCCCAAACCAACCATACATTTCGGGCGTTTTCTGGGGTCTCCCCCTTACGTGGCGAAGCCCACATCGACACACTTAGGCGGGTTGGGGGGTTTCCCCCCCATATAATCGTTGCCCCAAACAACCATACTAAATATTTCATCGTGATATTAACCGCGAACCATGGTTATTTATAACTTTATTTGCAACCAACGCCGCGCAAATCGATAATATTTGAATATCAAGTTATTGAGAACTTTTTTCGGCGATAGTGCCCCCTGTATTTAAATACGCATCCAATGGAAATTTATCTAATTAATCAGCTGAAAAAATAAACTATTTTATCATAATTCATAAACATTCCAAAATGAATCAAACCAAACACGTATTAGAATCTAAATAAAATTAAGTGATCTGAATTTCGGACTAAAAAATCTGGTTGAGTGCACGTTGACGCGTATTACTATACACATCGAACACCACTTAGGGGGGATTGGGGGTTCCCCCCCATATAATTCGTGCCCCAAACAAAAACCATTCACAATTTGGGGGGTTTTGGGGGTCCCCCCTAACGGTGGCGCGAGCCCACAGTCGAACACATTAGCGGGGCGTTTGGGGGGTCCCCCCCATATTATCGTGGCCTTAATACAACCATACAATTTGGGGGTTTAGGCAGCTCCCCCTATACGTGGCGGAGCCCACATCGCAACACACATTTAGGGGGGTTTAGGGGGGTCCCCTCCCATATATATGCGTGCCTTAAACCAACCATACAATTTGGGGGGTTTAGGGGTGCTCCCGCCTAACGTGGGCGTAAGCCACATCGAACACACTTAGGGGGGTTTGGGGGTTTTCCCTCCCCATATAAATCGTGTCTAAAACAAACCATACAATTTGGGGGTTTTTAGGGGGTCTCGCTCCCTAACGTGGGCGAAGCCCGACATCGAACCCACTTTAGGGGTTTGGGGCTGGTTTCCCCCCCCATAATCGCTGCCCAAACAAAACCATTTACTAAATATTCTCGTGATATTAACCCGCGAACCTATGGCTTATTTTATAAACTTTATTTGCAACCAACGCGCGGCAAATCGATAAGAATTTTAATTAAATCAAGTGTATGAGAAACTTTTTCGGCGTTATAGTGCCCTCCTTTAAAATACGATCCAAGGAAAATTTTATCTAATGTAATCAGCTGAATAAAATATAACTATTTATCATAAATCAAATCATTCAAAATGAACAAACAACACGTATTTAGAATCTAATAAAATTAAGATATCTGAATATTCGGATAAAAAATCTTGTTTTGAGTGCACGTGACGGCGTATTACATATAACAACATCGACACACTTAGAGGGGTTTCCCCCCCATAATCTTGGCCCCGAAATACAACCATGACAATTGGGGGGTTTTAGGGAGTCTCACCTAACGTGGGCGAAGCCCACATCGAAACACACTTAGGGGGGTTTGGGGGTTTCCCCCCATATAATCTGTGCCCCAAACAACCATACTTAATATTGTCATTCGTGATATATAACCCCGCGAACGCATGCTTATTTTAAACTTTATTTGCAACACCAACGCGCGCAAATCGATAAAATTTTTAATAAATCAAGTTATCGAGAAACTTTTTTCGGACATAGTGCCCTCCTTTAAAATGACGATCCAAAGAAAAATTTATCTAATTAATTTCAGTGAAAATTAACTATTTTATCATAATCATAAACATTCAAAATGAATCAAACAACATCGTATTTAGAATCTAAATAAAATTTACATGATCTGAATATTCGGACTAAAAAATCTTGTTTTAATGCACGTGACGCGTATTTAACAAGATGATCTGTTCATTTATCATTCAAAAGAAGACTGGAAGTAGTTTCAATAACATAAGCTGCGAAAACATTTTTATTAGAAATTTAGATTTAAAACTTTTTAATGAAGTATACCGTATACTTAGGGTTGATTCCGGGAATGACCTCAAAAACTAACTCTGGAACTAGTNATAAATTTTTCGACTGGTTGGGGGGTTTCAGGGCTTGGTTAGGCTCCAAAAAATCACTTTTTATCGATTTTCGGGGTCAACCTGGAACATTTTTTTTCTTTTTTCTATTTTTTTGGAATCACGATAAAAAATGCAACAAAATGGCTACTTCAATTTTTCTGATACCTTACTGGTTAATAAAATCGTTTTTTTCCCGGAATTAACCCTACGTATACTTCATTAAAAAGGTTTAAATCTAATTACGACTTTGATTTTTCTGCCTGTATAATATAATAAAAATGCACCTAATCGATCGTTTATGTTTTCAAATCAGAAAACAACTCACGTATATCCCTTTATCACTTTTTGGTTAGAATGCGTAGCCACTACTCCTTTCAACGTGTGATTTTAACGTTGTGGCTACGCATTCTAACCAAAAAATGATAAAAGGATATCCAATATAACCAATATAATCCAATATAACCGAGTGACCTTTAAGTGACCAAAAATTTGTCACTTAAAGCGCGTGCTTCAAGTGCCCGAAAAGTGGTCACTTGAAACGCGCGCTTTAAGTGCCCAATTTTTTGGTCACTCGGTAATTTATAAGTTTGTTTTCGATTTGAACTTTTTGCGAACTCTAGTTATGACGCATCTTATTAAAAAAGTTCAAAATTGTGGTCACTTAAACCAAAATTCAAATAATTTGGTAAATCAAAAATTCTCTAGAGTTAAAGCTCGATTGGTACCTTTAGAGCTTCCAATCAAAATCATTAAAAATCTAACCGATAATTTCAAGTCTCATATTCGATAAAGAGACGATTTAAATCGAAAATTATTTTCTAATAGATATTTTTATGGTTTATGGAGTCTGTGAACAGTTTATCGGAGGAAATGATCAACAATAAAAATGGAACGGATAGCATGCCTTTATATGTCAACTGTTTAATTGGAAAATGTGTCAAAGGAAATGTTTTTTTTATTAAAATTGGAGAAATTTTTTTCCAAATGGTTAAGCGAGGCTTGGATAAAAATGGATGTTTGGTTTTACGCTGTAAATTTATAGACCACCTCACATTGTTAATATTTTGTAAGTTTAACGCAAGATGCAAATTTATTGTTTCATACAAAAACAAACCCGCATATTTGTGAAAAACCGGTTGATGGGTGTCGATGAAGGAAGTAATTTGTTAACTCCCGTAGTGGCCGACAATCTCTGGACCCGTAGTGTCTTTGCACATTAATGGTGCAGCGCTTAAATTGAGCATTATAACCGAACATTCATTATCAACATATATTTTTTCAATGATATTATCCAAGAATTCTCTACAGTCCTATAAAAACAATTTGTTAAAAAAGTTAATAAAAAGTCATCAAATTTGAAGAAGAAAAATTAAAAATTCTCTCATTTTTGCCGATTCTCAGAACCAAGTGGATAAATAACACGAATTTAGGGTTAATTTGACATTTTCATATTTCAAATATTAAACCGCCAACAATTTGGGTATTGCAGCTGCAAAAAAAATGGAATGTTTTCATCACCATTCTCATGTAAAAGAGCTTAAATTTTTTTGGAATAATTATTTCTCGTGATTCTTGTCTCCTTTTTTCGCCTACGCATTCTTCTGTAATCAGTATTACGGAAGTTATGAACTTCTAGAAATGATATATTTAAACCGGAGGCCATACTGTAATGCAATAAAAGTCTTAGAAATTCGTTACGATCTTTTAAGGGGTCTTCCACGTGATTTGATACTTTTGAAAAAAAACATAGTACAGTAATTTGAAAAAGTACTCAAATTACGTCAAAAAAATTCCAGGGTCAACTTCAAGGTTTTTAAGACATTTTTCTCATTACATCAAAGTCCGAATAAAATCACGTGACGAAAATATCAAAAATAAGGTTTGAAATATGTCATAGATAAATCCTTATTTCTCGAAAAATAAGATCACGTGACGTGTTTGAAAATATAATTATGTTCAAAACTCTTGAATAGGTGTATATTGGCCAAAAAATTTTCCGGCGTAATTTGATCACTATTTGTTTACTTTCATCAAAACCTTATTTCCTAATTTGAAGGTCACGTGATCATTTAGAGTCTTTGGTGTAATGGGGAAAAAGTCTTAAAAACTTCTAAAGAACCACTCACTTCTTTCAAAAATTGATTAAGTAATTTTGAAAAAAAACAGTACTATTTTGGTCAACCTTATCCTTGAATATACGGTCAGTGATCACTTTGGGCTATGGTGTAATGGGAAAAAGTCTTAGAATTTTTTGGTCCCGCTCAAAGGCTTTTTGATGATTTTAAATTTTTTTTGCAAAAAATAAGTTACTGTAATACAGTAAAATTTCGAAAAAAAACGCACAAACGTCAATTATTCAAATAGTCGATCGATCACTTTGTAAATTTTCATTCATACATGATTAAGGGTCCTAATTGCGATTAAAGCCCTTGCACCATTAATGGGGCAAAGACACTACGGGAGTTAAGGGACCAGTCACAACTATTTTATTTAATTCAAATTATTTTAAATTGTAAATCTTAGTCTGGTAAGACAAGTTTTCAATCATGAGAATTGGCATTCTAGAAAAGATTTGGACAATAATTTATGGAAGTGGCATTTACTCGGCAGACTGAGTAATGTAACATACGAAAATAATTAGTTAATTTTTTTTTGCTTATTATTCGTTCGCTCAACCAATATACTTATTCTGAAAAAAAGCTGGTTTACTCTATTTTGGTCATTTTCATGGAAAAAGCTTACATAGTAAGGATGTTGGGGCGTCGATAATTGACGATTCTCAGAAAACTTTTTTTGATTAGCCCCATTTTGTAAAAATTCCACTGAGTTTTTAAAGGCTTAGGATTTTTCGGAATTTTGATTTTTTTTCAAAGAAAATGTAAGTTTTAGATTTTGAAGAGTTTTTGGAAATTGAGGTGAAGGTACCAATTTCGATCTAAAATTTGATGTTCACCTTGTCAAAAATTGCGAATGTAGACACTTAACTCGAAATTACTGCCAAAACAAACGGTTAAATTGCAATTTTTAAATTTTTTGTAATTTTCAAAAAACGTTTCAGAATTTCAACAAGAAACTAGGAAATCACAAGTCGTTCCTGAGACTTGGAGAAAAAAATCGAAACAAAAAGGCTTCCATTTTGAACCCTTAATTCAGCTTGGCCGGTGAATTTGATGTACAAATTGAAATTTCCATATATATTTAAGGAGGAGTAGCCGTTTTGCCCGAGCCTTCCCAAAGTAGCCACTGTTTTGCCACTAGAGGCAAATTTTTTGAAAAAGGCTTCCATTTTGGTGATGGAGAATTATATATCACATTCTAAATTGCGAAATATCAATAAAAAGTGATGCAGGAGATGAACTGAGGAGGTAGGCTTTTTAGTGCCTTTTAGGACGCCTACGTAAAAACCATTTTCGAGCGTGGCTTAACGGTATCAGATCTCTGAATAGTACTGGCACCTTCCTTACGAGTTGTAACTACGTATTGGAAAAAAACTTAATTATTTCTGAAACGCCAGGTTTTCGAAACTTCACTGAAAATGTTTAAAAGAGCCCAATTATCGACGACCCTACATCCTTAAGGAATTTTTTATGTGCAGACAAGTTTATTAAGCTTTAAGCGGACTAACACGTTTGAAAATGTCTGAAGTTTATTAATACTGTCTTAAAAACAATTCTCACATCGGTTTATTAGAAAATGTAGTTCCCATTAAAGACATATTCGTACCGTACTCTGATGTTAGAGATTAAAATATAAGCCATTGGGAAAGTTAACACTTTATTGGAGAGTAAAATAAATCTTCTAGATCTATGCCACCCCTTTAAGCTCCTTAATGCCACCCTTTAAGCCCATTAAGAAATAATCTTTGATTGAAATACGTATCTGACCGTTTACAGGGATTTTGTACGAAAAGCATACGATGAAGAGCCAGATAAGAAGACATCCTCAAACGGTATAAACTAGACAAATTTCAAATATGGTACCCGGGATTTATTCGGTATATTAAATAATTGAAAATAATTCCCGAGAATTTGGTCAATTTATGACAAATTATATTGTTCTATGAATACAACTTGTACTTTATTATCTCTTCACTTGAGGCGCCCGAGAGTTCTATGTGAAAAATATGCAATTTAAATTATGGGAGAATAAAAGCATTTTGGAATCTTCCGTAGTGGTTTCAGTCATACAATAGGAATCAAATAATAATAATACCCTTAATAATCTTAGTCTAGTCAAAAAACAAATCACGCCAAATCTGATTTTTGAAAATTTTGCAAAATTATTAACCCTTTAGAGGCTCCGGACTATTTTCAAAACCCCCTGTAGATTAAATACCAGAAATTGCAAGTTATTCTGAGGAAGTCACTTTTTTAGAAATCAAATTCCGAATTTTTCCTTCTATTAAGTTTGTCTGTTCTGACGTCTCCCATTATGCGCACAATAACAATTGCGTAGTATACGCACAATTTTCTATAGGCTTTGGAGCCTCCGAGCGGTTAAAGTCCTTTTTGAAGCCGGATTCAAACCAAATATCCTTAAACGTAAAAATATCCCTATAAGTGCTTGATCTCTCAGCCCGCACATCCTAGATTACAAAAATCGTTAAAGGGATATTTCTGTTTTTGAATCCAGCTTCCAAAAGGGACTTTTAATAATTCGCGACAATTTTCAAAAAAATCTGATTTTGCGCTAATTTGTTGACTGACTCTAATTATAAGTATATATTATTATTTGATTGGATATAAGTTTTTAATAATCAAATCCCTTTATCACTTTTTGGGTAGAATGCTAGCCACAACGTTAAATCACACGTTAAAAGAGTAGTGGCTACGCATTCTAACCAAAAAGTGATAAAGGATATAAGGCATTCGAAACGCTTGCAACTTCTAATTAATTTTAATACCTATCCAGTTTTGATACTTGAGATACTTTATTTCGGCCAATTTTACGCTGATCTCCCTCTTAACGAAAAAAAAATATAATAAGGTTCTCCGACCATTAGACACGTTCGGACCGTGACTGCATTTCATTAATATTTTTTTAGTAAACTTACCGGTGATTTTCTGAACTCACAATAATTCAAAATCAAGAAAACTGCCAAGAAAACTAAGTCCGAAAAGAAATCGAAGAATGGGATGAAAAATTATAATTAGCGCAACGTGAATTTTGCCAATAATTATTTATCACCAGTTGATCAAATAGAAATAAAAACCTGCTTGATGATATTAACCTCTTAAAATTTGAAAAAAAAATATTTTTTGCTGTGTCTTTAGTTGAATAGAATTTATCTTCTCATTCTAAAGATATTTGATAAATCGAAACATTAAAAAGCAATATTTATATTGAAAATTATATGAAAGACGAAAACGCGACTCGATAACGGTTTCTTTTTTCCCGCAGTTTAATTTTGTCTTTTTCCAGCTAGGTTATCAAAATTGATCAGATCATGTTTGAACAAAAAGTGATCAGAAAATGCATGCAATCAAAAATTCAAAATTTATCAGAAGTTTTTTAAAAATATTTTGGATAAAAGCACAGTATTTTCGACTCAGCCAGACCTGATCAAATTATCGAGATAACTGATCTCTGATCCAGTTGCCTTTTTGTCATTAAATAAATCTAAAAAGTCGTATTTTGCATTATCTTTTATCAAAAAACCCTGTTATCAGTTAACAAATTGTTAACCCTCACTTGAACTTTTTGTTGATTGCATCTTGCATTATGATTTGGTCTCCCGAAAGTTTGAACAAGTTTAAACCTGCCACAAACCTCTCTTAATATGATTGGACCTGCCTATAAACCCAATATAACCAATCAAATGGTCTAAAATACTCTGAAATTTTCAAGTTTTTTTAAGTTTGTTTCAAAATAAACTTAAACATGTCTTTAAATTATATCACTTAATGACTTCCCCTCATGAGAAATGCCGTTTTCATGGTTTTTGATGGCAAATATCTGGAAACAATACATTGTGAAACCTAATTGTTTAACCTGGTTGATTAATTAATTCTTAATCTCAGATCCAAAATCATAATTAAGGATCAGTGATTGCTCGAACAATCAGGAACATGCTTCAAAGTGGAGTCATATTTTGTAGCAAAAAGCCTATTTCTCAGTGAGTTTTGGGGATAGAAAAACCTATTATTTTACGATTTTATGATTCAAAAGAAACGCACGCAAGTCTGTTACTATCGTTTTAAAAATTCGAAATAAATTCGCTCAAGAAAAAGCAAAAATTTTTGAGCTGATTTTAAGAGGCTCGCGGAAAAGCCTATATCACCCTAGATTTCTAGTCACAGATTTTGAAAAATATAATGAATGAATAGTCTCATAAGACTTCGCGAAGGTATGTTAACTAATCAAAACTTAAGTTTAATATTTCTCCGAACTGTACTTCTTATTGCTGAAAATTCATAAATTTTGATTCAAAGGCTTAAAATCGAGACAAGATATTTTCAAAATGATTAAATGATTAATTTTTATTCCATTAATGTTATTTAGGAGAAAATCCACAAGAAAATTGATAACAAATTTTTGTCTGAAATGTGTTTCTGTAGACAGACTGAAAATTAATAAGCTGACCAGGGAATGATTCTCAAGTAAAAGCCACCGAATTCTTTCTCTGTCGAAGATTTCCTCGCGATGACCGTCCTCATATTGAATATGTAGACGGTCAAGTGACCGATGTAGAATTATCCGATTCATAGTACTTCGACCGCCACCACTCATCTTGGTGTTTTTTTCTTAAGATGTTTTTGATCTGAAGGTATTATCGATTATTTTATGAAACCGAAACAATTTCTCTATAAAAATGTAGAAAAATACAAAAAAATTAAAGATATTCGAGATTAAAAGATAATATGTAACAAAATATGGATGACTCATATTTTTTTTGGTCCTCTTTCAAATTTGAGCATATTTATAAATGAGTAAGATGGTGAGTCATAATACTATGATTTTGAAGTAAAACATAGTTAATATATAAACCCATGAAAATCCGGAAGGGGAAAATATTTAAAATATAACTAAAAACCTTTTTTAGGATCTCAGGGGATGATCATGTAGAATGTGTTTGATAGAATTAACCCTACTTTTGAGCTTATATTTTATAAGTCGAAAATGATTAAAGGTTAATATTGAAATTACTTGTAAATAAAATAAAACTGATATCCCCTATTCACACTTTTGTTAATATCCCGGCCCT
>SCLH01001152.1:266205-287244 GCA_004367855.1 Oikopleura vanhoeffeni | reverse complement strand
AGGGCCGGGATATTAACAAAAGTGTGAATAGGGGATATTTAATAAGGTTTAGTTGTTTTTGATCAGCTATCATTATTTAAAAAAAATTTTCCATCTAATTACATACTGTACAATTAACTCATCTATGCTGTACTATTGAAAAGTTCATTCAAGAAAAGCCATTCTGTACCTTAGAATGCGAATAAATCATAATAATACCCGGGAGCACTATCTGCAAAACTAAAAGCGTTAGCAATATTTCCATAAACTTATAGAGTCAAGAATAGGGTCAGAAATTAAGCATGAAAAAACACCTTTTTGGGCTTTGTAGAGCTCTCATATCTTGAGTTAAAAAATTTGAGCTGACGGGAAATAGTAGTTTTGTCAAGCGAGAACGATGTATTTGTAACAAATTAAAAATGTGTAACTTTAGTCTACATACATATGTATATAAAATATACTGGCAAAAATTGTGAAAAGTTACCTGTCAAGACGTTTGCGAAAGTAAGGTTCAAATTATCTGCAAGAACTTTGTACTTAAATGTCAAAAATATATTTTGAAATTTTATTTTTGAATATATAAATAAAATTGGCAGTAAAAATGAATACAAAATATGATTTAACGTCTCTTTACATTCCAAGTAATTTTGTCGCTTTCTTGAAATTGGAATAAAAAAGGTTTTAACAGGCTTAAAAGGCTTAAGCAATAAATAAAAATTAATTTTACATTTTCTACACTGGAATTGATTAAATCTTGTTTTACAGTTTTTCACACATGGACAAAAACACCAAAATAATGTTAACCGATAAGACGTTTTACTTCAAATATCAGATTTTGCCGGTCCGTAATTGTCCTAAGTATTAAGTTATATTAATTAGATAATTCATGATTTTAAGGGAAATTGAGCCAGAATAGTTCAGTTAAAAAATAAAATATTTTTGCGTATGGAAGCTTGTTAAGCAGCATATTAAATTTTTGCTGATATTCTTACGTTTTTGCAGGAGCTAACATTAACAAATCAAAACGTTTAAATTCCCAAACACGGAAGTGCTTCAAAGGTTAACATGCTTATTGACCAATCAGCGGTGTCAATCATATTTTTGCAAAAAACTAAGATTATGAGCAAAAATGTGACATACTGTATATCAAATTCAGTAAAAGTATCGCTAAGACTTAAACCAACTGCATTTAGTCACTCTTAAATAGTTGCCCCTAAACCAGGCTTCCAAATGGTCTTATTGGTTTTGTTAGAAGTCTGCCCGTAAACTTTTAAAAAAGGTAACTGTTGCCCATTGGTCTCACCCACTGTATTTGGGGTTAAAGGTAACTTTTTAGAGTAATTGCTCGGGCTAAATCTTCCTGCTGTGAATTGTAGTCTAAACATGTCTATTTAACTAAAACACTTAATTTAATAAATGAACCAATCAGAGCTCTATTTCCTGCAGCTATCGATTCGAATATGTTGTATTTATATCATTACTAAGTTTAGCCAAAGTATGTTTAAATTAAGCTGCCGGTTGATTAGCCGCTTGGTTTTCGGGCATCGGTGATCCTTGTGCAACCGGTTCAGCAGGGGCAACTGGTTCAGCTAGGGCAACCGGTTCAGCTGGTGCAACCGCTTCTGCTGGTGTAACCGCTTCTGCTGGTGCTACCGCTACTGCTGATGCAACCGCTTCTGCTGGTGCAACCGGTTCAGCTGGTGCTACTGCAACAACTGCTGCTTCGGGTGCAATTTTTGCGACCGGTATTTTTACCGCGGCTATTTCTGCTGGTTGTTCTGGAACATTTGGATTCCAATTCCAGTCAAACATAGGTACTTTGAGCGATTCTGCAAATTTGATCGAAAATGGTTCAAAAAAATTGAATAACCGAACTCTGAATTCTTCGGACATTGTTTTTGAACTTGTGCGTCCTTTTCCATTTCTAAATTTAGTTTTAATCATTTTAATTCCTTATTGAATATTTACCTTAGACAGTATTTTGTGTGATCTCCTTGCCGCATAAAACAGTAAAATCCGCGTTCTTTGTCATAAACAAAATTGCGGTCGTCGATAAGTGTTTCAATACCAACAAATTCCTGAAAAAAAAATATCTAAAAAAGGTCCGAAAATGAGCAATTATAAAAAATGCAGAATTGACTGATAATTAATGAAGGAATCATTACCGTTAAATTTCAGAAAATAAATGGGATTTTTTTTTGGTAAAATTTTGTAAAAACCAAATTCTTTCGTCGTTGAAAAATTGTTATTGTCTGATGTGTAACTATTTATACAAATCTTTCTACACATCGTTAATTTATGCTCCAGCAGCTTTGTTGCACAAAAAACTGAAATTTTTTTTTCCTTTTTATTTTAATTCATTTGACTAAAGTTCGACGCATTCTTTTTTAATATTTTTCACGATTCAAACATATAAGGCTTATAAACTTATTGGAGGTAAAACCGTCCTCATTTTTTTGCCAAAAATTCAAGTTTTTGATTGTTATCAACAAAAATAGTCAGTTAAAAAGTATATTTTTCAATGTTTTTTTGCCACAGTACAGTTGATGTCTTCCGTATGTATAATAAACAGTTGGTGATGTGAAATGAATTTCCTTACCAGAAAAAATAACCAATAAGCACATAATAAGCACAAAAAATAACCAATAAGCACAAATAACCAATAAACTTCATCATAATTCAATATTTCAATCGTTTGTTTTTCAACAAAGGTTTTTAAGCCTTTGAAATTTTTAAAGCAAAAGATAGGGAAAAAACTAGACAAAAAAAATATCGATTAAAAGGGTATACTTCCTCGAAAAAGTCAATGCAACATTTGAACATTAATGAGTAATGATTAAGTAACAAAAGCTAAATTATGAATTTAATTACCTGAACTCTAATGGTCCATTTAGCAGGATCGTTAATCATATCTGTTCCATCAACCATCAATATTTGGGATGGATCAAAATTCTCCAGCCATCTTCGATAGTAAATACTATAGGCTCTAAAAAGGGAGTTATTTTATCGAATAATTGACGATAGTTCGATGCGGTCAATTTTGCGACTAAAAATGGATTTAAATTGTCTGATTTGACACTCAATACATTTAAGCAAAAGATTTCAACAAAATTTCATTATATACAAAATTTCACTTTTACATTTCAGGCTCCCAAAAGGGATGGCTTTTATCTCTTTTAATAACAATAGATAGGGAAAATTTGGGGTTTGGGAAGTTAAATCGTCAAAAAGATGGTTTTTTGTAAGCCTGATTGAATTTCCCAAGGTCGTACTATGACCGTCGGAAAAAAATACGTACTAAGACCGCCATGCAAACATTTTAAAATTTCCGCAGCCGTTTTATTATCATAAAATTTCCAACAAATAATTATTTTACTGATATAAAATAGCTTTTAGAATTTACTATTTGTTTTTAATTTCTAAGAAGTAAATTAACTACGGTTTACTAAAGTAAAACTCATACAAGCGCAGAACAAAAGGGAAAATAAGCTAATCGGCACTATTTGAGTCCAAGGGTTAATAAATTATCTTTTATTTGTTCGAGCGAATTATGTTGAAATGTATTTTTACCCATTTATAATCAAATTTGATTTTCCGTCCGTGTAATTAAACCAATTTGTTCGGTCCTTATACATTCTATAAACATCGTCGAACCAATTTTCTGGATTATTATCTCGTATTTCCTTGAATTCTGCCTCCATGCCGCTAAATCTTTCCAATAATGCGTCTTCGAAATCACCTTCTTTTGGAGGTACTTTATCATATCTGAATTAAGATTTTAGATTTTTAGGACTGACTTAGTTGAAAAAATAAAATCGCATCGATTCGAGGATCTCCAGAATTAAGACCTGATCTAATTAAGGGGGTTGTGGGTGTAAATGAAACAAGCGTTGAAAATTTTCTCTGTTTTATTCTTGAATTCAGCTGAAAGTAAACAATTTCGAAAATACAATATTTTAACCAATCAGATTTGTTCATTTTTATTTTATCTTGCGTAGGCGTGAACGTTACAACACACCTTTTTGCTGGGAAATAATATCAACTGAACTTATTTTACTTATAAAAACCAACAAAAAATAGCTTTTTCAACGAGGTTGGCAACCTATATTCGAATATTATCAAACGTTTCAGAATATGTCTGTTTTATTCAATTTGTAACAAAATTGACTGAGCATAATCAGATTTAATCAAGTTTTTTCTGAATTTCCATTTTTACGCCTAAAAACCGAACGAGATCTCTTTAAAACCAGACGGCGCATAACTTATTTCAAGACGTCGTACTTTCACGAAACATCTTTGTTTGAATCAATTTAAAAGCAAAATTGACCGAGAATTAACAATTTTTTGTGAATTGAGCGAACATTTTACCGGTTTTTCAGTACGGCACCGTGGAGCATCCTTACACAGAATCAAAAAATTTACTTGCATTGTAGAGAGAAGTTTAAGTTTCCAGTATTTTTTTTTCCCCCAAATTTTTATTCTTATCTGCCGTATATCGACCCTCAGTCCAGCTGGAGGAGAGGGCTATTTCCCCAGCAATTCCAACATTCCACACCCACAATTCTCTGCCAACAAAGTAAGGACCCCACTGTTTTATCAATGCTCTTGAAACCTACCTATGAATATGAAAAAAGTCTGAAAGAGTTCTTCTGACTGGATCGCATGTCACATATATAAGTTTAATTGTTCGGTTAAAATTTCTGATTCTATCTGGAACAACTGGAAGTCGATAATAATTTGGCGTCTTTTCAAAAGTGAGCATATCTTCTGTGGAATTTGGCATTAAACTTTTATAATAATCTAATCCATTTTTGTACGAATTTGCGAAAAAATAAGTTTCTCCACCAGCTGCTAGATCAGGATGAATTTTGAGATATCGAGATAAGGCCGATGTCCCACATTTTTTGACACCCATGATGATAAATTTTGGCATTCGTTTTTCAGACGGCATTGATAATCTTCAAAAAAATATTAACAAAAAATTAATGTTGATCGTAAAAAAATAAGACAATTAATTTTATTTTTGCAAAGTTATGTTTAATGATTTGACCAACATTTGGTACTCTTGAATTTACTTTTGATAATTATTTGTTAGAAATCAAATTTTCAAATCGGTAAAAATTATAAAAAAAATTTGTTTGGGATTTGTCTGCATGTTTCGCAACCACCATGATAATTTTTATCGCTGTTCTCAAATTTTTATAAGCCGATTCTGCGACGAAATCGTATAAAAATGAATCAAATGAATTTTTATAGTGGTGGATGGATTTAATTAATTGTAAATTGAATATTCAAATCCGCCAAAGTTATAAAAATTCATAAAGGTTTTTTTTTGGAAATTGTTATATTTTTTTGGTCAAAGTGGTTACCATTACTTTGGAAAATTTCAAGCCGTCGCAACCACATACTTTGATTTATGAAATTCATTCCATATCCTTTTACCAACGGAACTCCATCGCAAAAACGTTAACTATCTCTATAGCGCGAGTTCGAATCCCACTAATGTTGTCTAAGTGATTGTCTTAGTGATTGCTTGAGTGCTTACACACCGATCAAATTCAGCGGTCCCAATATCAAGCACCCTTGCCTATAATTATACTGGATACAGTCACTAAGACAACATTAGTGGGATTCGAACACGCGCTTTAAAGATAGTAAACGTTTTTAAGATGGAGTTCCGTTGGTAAAAGGATATAAAATAAGTTTTCACTTAATTAATTTTGTTGTTTAATTCGGAATTTTTGATTTTGGCGTACAAATTATATAAAAATCAATTAAATATAGTGTTCGGTGGTTGCATCAGCTTGCCGCTAAAACCATTGAAACTGTCATCTCATTTCTATTTATTTTTTTAACTGACCGTTTAATTTTTCTGGCTTCAACCATAGGATTATGGTCAACAACCATTGGTGACGCAACATTTCCCGCAGATTCTATTTGCATATTGTCGTTAAAACCTTCCATCGATTTATCTTTATAATCCGGCGCTAGACCTTCATTAGGGTTCACTGCCAAATTATCACGCAAAATATTTTCAACCTGTAAAGCAGCTTATTCTGGATTTAAAACACAATAATATATTCAACACAAAGACGGCAAAATAATTTCTCAAGATAAAATTGGAAATTTAATTCGACCATTATTTGGTGGTTCAAATCAATTTATGAAAAAATTGATTCTAGTCATTTTTCGAATTTGCTAGGGTTAATAAAAAATTTTGATTGGTCAGCGGTTTTTGTTTTATAATTTTTTTTGAAGGTGTGATTTTTTACAGATAAATTACGGAAAATTGCCACTTTTGAAAATTACCAGTAAATCTGGCACTTTTTGAAACTTTTTACGCTAAATTTTATAATTTTTTTGTTCTTTACAGTGGTTTACCACTGCTTTTTAAATTAAGAAAATTATTTTGAAAAAATTGGAAAAAAAAATTAACCACTTGACTCGTTGGTGATTTATACACTTTGTTTTCAACATTTTTTCGAAGGGAATTCCTTCTGGTCGATGAAATTTTTGATCGACTTTATAAGTTCTATGATTTGTCATAAAAATACGTAGGTAAAAAGTGTGCAGTGAGAATATTCTGTTGCAAAAATACAAATTTAAGGGGGTATGCGACTCTGATTTGACATTTTTCGGTGGAATATACTGGAAACTAAGAGCTCATGAGAAAAAACGAAAATGCTCATTCGTAGATCTATCCTAAATCTTGCAAAAAAGTGCATCACAAATTATGTTTGACCATTACACCAATAGGTACAGTATCCTAACAAGATGACAAAACTTCAAAATTTTTTCTCCTTCCAGACGGTATCAAATTGAGCTCAAATTTTCACAGATCACGTAACGGCAGTATGTTAGTCTTTAATCACGAGCTTTTTTTGATCCGGCGACTAAACAATTCTAGAACGCCAAATAACCGACGATTTTTCACAATTTCAGACTTCAAAATCTATCTCCTCCGAGGATATATTTGCGAAATGACTCAAATTGTTATCAAGTACTCCTAAGAATGGTATGTTAGAGATAATCACGAGCTTGTTTTCAATTTACAGCTTAAACTCGAAAAAAAGTGCTTCGATTATTTTGAAAGTACGATATTTTGAAGTTTGAGTGGTCAAATTTAAGCAAACGTTTTTTTTTAACTTCAATTTTATAAAAATACTTTGAAAAAATCGAAAAAAGTTCGCTTCATTATCACCCTGTATCAATAAAAAGCATGTTTAATGTCTCTAAGGCCCTTATTTAATCAGAGTCGCATACCCCCTTAGGACTGATTTTCATGAAAAAACGGCTGGTTTCTTTGCAAAAATGTGTCTGTTTTACTTATACTGGACTTTCGCCACAAAAACTTTAAATAGAAATTTTAATAGCAAAAAAGGGCATTGAATAAAATTGGCCATGAATATTGTCGACCGGAATTAACGTGTTAAACTCTTGAAATTAAAAAAAGGGGATTAAGTTCGGTGTTGTCAAATCAGCTCCTTTAACTGTTTCTTCTTGAACTTGAGCTTCATTTTGTGGTAAATCTGGTAGAGAAGATTGAATTTCAACTTGAGGTTGTCTTTGGTTAGTAGCTGCAAATCGCTCTGCATCCTCTATTCTAGACTGTTGCCAGATCTCGTTCCATTTCTTTTGTTGGGAAAGAATTTCAGATTCGATTTTGTCAATATGCTTTCGTTCTTCTAATAGAATCGAGTGAATTAGTAAAATTGCCCATGCCAAAACACCTCCGAGGAATAATGTCCCAATACATGATAAACTACTTTATAAGGGCTCAATAATGAATAAAAACTAAATGAATTAAATATAGAGCATACAATTTGCAGTAAATAAGCTGAAATCGATTTTTGATTTAAAAAAATTTGAAAAATTTTTTCAGAATCTTTGAGAATATTTTTTTTGTTTGTTTGCTCAATAGCCTGCAAAAAATAACAGTAAAAATTGCGTTTATCCAAGTTTTGCGGAACTAGTAGTGAATCACTACTAGGGATATGACCGATTAATAGATGAGGAATCCTCATTGAGGATTCTGGGTGCAATAGTTATCTTCACTCATAGTCTCAAATTTGCTTGTTTTTTTTATATGACCATGAAGCACTAAAGAAATCGATTAAAATGGAAAAAAGTGTTATATTTGCGGATAAGTTAAACGTAGTCAGTTTCTCTATATCCAAATTGCTTAAGAAATTATTTATTTGGTCACACTTCTAAATGTTGCCTGTATCTCCACCCCAAATGGCGGCTAAAAGCTCAATTGAACTGATGCGAAATGTGTGGGATGATTCGCTCCGATGAATGTTTTTTGCATTAAACTGAATGTACATTTTCAGCAATTTAGCAATATTTAAATCGGGCTATTCTAAAATATTTCTTCGAAATTAAATGAAAATAAAATCGTAGAGGATATTGTAGAGAATAAATTTCTGACCAATTATATCGGTTTCATGAATTTTTTGACCATAATTGTATAACCATATTTTTTATTTTAAACCTATGAACTTTGAAATAAAAATACTAGAAAGTCGTGCTCTTCTGGGAGTAAAACCGCAGGGATTCAGCCTGTCCTTCCAGTGGTCCAGCTTTTTATCAAAAGTTTTGGCCTCTGGTGCTTACACCTTTCATCTCCTGACAATTTCAAAGTCCTCAAAAATAAATTTTAATCAAAATTAACCTTGCCAGGTTTTTATTGCTGCTTTTGTTCATTTTCACCCTAGAGCACTAAACAGCGCCATTTGTTACTATACCAAAACATTACAAAATTTACTTTCGATGAGAAACTTTTTTATCTCATTAAAATCTTGATTTACGAAAATGAGCCCTTTTCCCACATTGTCGCATTTTCTTCCGGTTTATTTATTCATTCGTAAAAATCTTTTTTATTTTCTTATTCTCGATTGTGACAGGGTTTATTTTAAGCCGGTGACGGGCGGGGTATCTTGGGCATAGATGGAACTGCCGCGGGCAAACCAAAAACGCGGTCTTTGTTTTTACATAAAATTTTCGTGAAATTGTGAATAAATTGAATACAAATAAACTTCGGTTTAAAATGGAAAGAAAACTAGATCTGCTCACAAATATAGTTTTACCCACACAAATTTGCCTCAAAAAGATTATATTCTCGTTTTATGTTAACTGCAGGAAAAACTCTAATTTACCACAAAAACCAAATTTAAGTTAGATTTTGGCCATCTTGTGGTCAAAATAAAACCAAGAAATCAAATAGTTTCATTTCGGAGAAATTTCTGAATTTTTAAGGGCACTTTAGAATAAATCTGAATTAAAAAGTTCGACCTCGGACAATCCGAACAAAAAACATTTGAAGTGAGAAAAACTAACGAAAATTTTTTTTTGTAAAAAAATGAGATTGTCTCAATTTAGTTATTATAGAAAATGGAGTACTTCTAGAAATATTTATTTTGTAATTAATTTTGACTAATTCAATTAAATGTTTTCTAAATTCCATCCAAATGATGAATTTCTGGTATGATATGCATTCAGAGAAAACCTCATAAATTCTATTTAGACTTTAGTTAAAAAAAATAATTTTCCGGGTTTGATTCGGATATTCAACTGACCCAACTTATGCTTCCCAAAATAATTCAGGTTTCTGTGTTTTAGAGCCAAGGCGAGCCGCTGAGGTGAAATTTTGTTCAGAAATTGTTGAAAATAATAATTAAAAACTTTTTATTCATTATTAATTTTTTTCTAAAAAATAATTACAAAATAAAAAGAGTGTATTTTATCACACGCCTTTTTTCAGTGTTTCTAGATTCTAGACGAAATACATTATTGGCTGAAAATTAATGTTATAGTCGGCATTCAAAGTTTGAATTTCAAACGCTGAAACTAAAAAATAATTCGGAAAGAAAAAGGTTTGATTTCGGAGGGTCTAAAAAAGGATTCAGTGTGGAAAAAATTCAAAACTGGTTTATTCATTGTAATTTTCTCTATCAAAAAATAACAAAACAAAAACAGTGTTTTTTTTAGACGAATGTTTTTAGTGTTTCTAGATTCCAATCGAAATATTTTCGATTTAAAAAAAGTTTTAGTTATATTCTGAAAACTTAAAAACACTTAGTGTAGACTCAACTTGAGTCACTCAAGTGTAGACTTAGACTGTAGACTTAGACACTTAGTGTAGACTACACTGTAGAGAGAAGAAATTCAATTGAAATAGAATACCACGAAGATATCAAGGTCAGAAATAAAAAAAAACGGCTAAGCGAGTTACCTTAAGGGTATCCCGGTTCCTACATTTTCTGCAGTTATTATGTCTTAAAAATGCACCAAATCAATTGTTAATGCTTTGAACGCATGAAACAACCCAAATGACAACAAAAAAAATTTCGAAAATTTTGCGTTTTTTGATTTTTTTCTAAGTATTCTTCTCAAAATTTTGTTCAACAAATCACCGTTTGGTGTCGATTTGACAACTCAACCTTCAAAATATCGGTTGACGTAGCAACTTTTCTTCAGTGTTCTCAAGCTTTCTTTTGAGCTTACTTTCGAAAAATCGAAGCACATTTTTTTCGGAATTTTTCCACGTGACTGAAAAATTCAGGTCAGGTCATACTTTGAGTTTGGGGTCGAAATTGCATAAAAAAGCCACTGTAAAAGTTTCTATTGGTTTGAACTAGCTTTTGCAAAATTTGGAGCTAATTTTGCAATTTAACTCTCGGAGCAAGGGTCGGCGAGTGTTGCTACATGCTCTGTCGATCTAAAAAACCGTCTGCTCTGCCTGCTCTACTTATTTTTAGAGCAGAGCAGAGCAAACGTTTTGAAAATCATGATAAGAGCAGAGCAGAGAAACGATTTGAAAATCAAGGTATGCGCAGAGCAGAGCAGAGCAACGTTTTGACAAAATCAAGGTAGAGCAGAGCAGAGAGAGCCAAACGTTTGAAAAATTCAGGGTAGAGCTAGAGCAGAGCAGAGACAAGCGTTTTTTAATCAAATTTTAAGAAGCAGAGCGACCCAAAATTAACAAAACTCTACTTTGCGATTGCGTTTATTGGTCGTGTTTCGATATGAAATTACATGGGGATGCATCAAAATTTGAAAAATTTTGTTTCAAAACAACTTCTGGAGGTCCCTGGAAGCTAATTTTTCCACCGTGAGGTGTGCCGTAACTGATCCTTAATTTATTGAGGACAACGTGCGGGTAGTGGGTAGAGTAATGAAAAAAACTTTTTGAAGTTTTTCAAACATGATTTTGAAGTATATTCTGGAAATTGGTTACAAAGAAAATTGAAAACAAATTTAGCAATTTTAAAAAACTGAAAAAAATTATCGAACGCTCGATAAAGGAGATATTATATTTTGATTAATTTTGTCGAAAAATGAGCAAAAATCGCCCGGAGGCCGATAAGGAAGATATTATATTTGAGTTGAATTTTGTTAAAAAATGAGCCCCAATCGGCCGATAGGCCGAGTAAAGGGGCCAAATTAATATTGAATTTAATTTTGTTGAACATGAGCTTCAAATCGGCGGAGGCCGATAAAGGAAGAATCATATTTGAATTATTTTTGAAAATGAGCCCCAAATCGGCCGAAGGCCGATAAAGGGGAAAATTATATTTTAATTTATTTTTGTTGAAAATGAGCCGCAAATCGTTCGAAGGCAATAAAGGGGCAAATTTATTTTGAATTTATTTTTGTTGACAATGAGCTCGACAAATCGGGAGGCCGATAAGGAGATATCATATTTTTGAAATTATTTTTGTGAAGAAAATGACCTCGAAATCGGCGAAGGCCGATAAAGGGAGATTAATATTGCATTTTATTTGTCAGAAAAATGATTCGACAGGATAAAGGCTGGTTGAAATTGGATATTTTTGGATTATTGCTCAAAGGCAAGATTTTCCAGAAATGACTCTGTAATTGTGTCCCAGATTTTGGACAGTTTAACGAAGCTATTTTGGAATAGACTAGCAGAGCTGAACCAAAAATTTCGCATACTTTAAGAAAAACACTTCACGGTGATTGTAATTTACAGTAATCTGATAACAAATCCAGTTCAACTTTCATTGTTTTATTTTTAATTTTAAAATTAAAAACCAAAAAAATGAACAAAATGCTGTCAAAATAATTTTTTTCGTATTTTTAACAACTTTTAAGGATTTTGGTGTATTTTAACTCGGTAAGCGTCAAAATAAAACGAAATTAGCCTTCAATTTTAAATAATTAATTTCAAATAATTTTGTTTTACGTTTTTGGCCGCAAAGCAAAATTCGATAAGTGTTTTTTTTAAAGGAAAAGTTTTTTAAAAGCGTAAGGTGTATGCGCGTATGTTGGATGTGTATCATGATTACTGTTAAAGTAACAAAATCACGTGAAAGTGTATTTTCTTCAGATGCCAAGTTTTCGGATATCAGCTCTGCTAGTTTATCCAAAAAGAAGCGTAACTGTCAAAATCTGGGACACATTTTAGCAGGGTCATTTCTGAAAATCTGCACTTTGAGCGAATAATTCCAAAATTCCAAATTTGTAGACTAGCTTAATCTTGTCGAATCAATTTTTCGACAAAATTAAATGCAAAATATAATATTCTTTAGTCGGCCTCGCCGGATTTGAGGTCATTTTTTCAACAAAATAATAAATAAAATTAAATATCTCCCTTTATCGCCTCGGCCGATTTGGGGTCATTTTTCACAAATTATAAAATATGGATATCTCCTTATTCGGCGGGGCCGATTTGGCTCATTTTTTCAACAAAATTAAAATTTCAAAATATGAATTTCTCTCTTATCGGCCTTCGCCGATTTTAGCTTCATTCTTCACAAAATTAAACTAAATTATTTCGTCTTTATGGCCTCGGCCGATTTTGGGCTCATTTTTCAACAAAATAAATTTAAATATAATTTTCTCCTTTATCGGACTTACCGGCCGATTTGGGGCTCATTTTTCAACAAAATAAAATTTCACATATAACATCTCCCTATCGCCCGATTATGGTCTGCCTTTTTCAAACAATTTAATTTTCAAATTCTAATTTCCCTTATCGGCTTCGCCGATTTTGGTCTCATTTTAACAAATTAAATTAAAATATAATTTCTTCCTTTATCGGCCTTCGGCGATTTGGGGCTCATTGTTTCAACAAAATTAAATTCAATATAACATTCCTTTATCGGTCCTTTGGCCCGTTAGGGGATTCATTTTTGACAAATAAGTATTTTTTAGTAGATGCTGAAAAATCGAGGCCGCGATCGCAGGATTATTTTTAGGTACCAAATCTCTCAAAAGGGCCACAGAATAATTCTACTGATGCCACCTTAATTAGTTAAACGCTTATACGTAAAATCCTTGTTTAATAATAAAATCCCTTAACCCGTTATACATATACGGTATTAAGTAAATACTCTTAATTAATTGCACGCCAAACCCTTCTGATATTATCTACCTTGCTCTTTGGTTTGTTCGATATCCAAACCCTTAATATTTTACACCCTCATAACCCTCAATTTGTACTGAAAACTCCCCCCTCAATTATTTGTGCCTTAAACCCTAAAAAAAATTAGAGAGACCAGAGCATAAAAAAAAATTAAGTTTTTTAGAGCAGAGCAGAGCAGAGCAAACAGATTTTTTTTGGCTTTAGAGCAGAAGCAGAGCAGTCAAAATTTTATTGCCGGTTTAGAGCAGGCAGAGAAGCAACCATTCAAAAAGGTCTAGAGAGCGGAGAGCAGACGTACCGAAAGAAAATGGTGCTAGAGAAGAGCAGAGCTGAACCGACAAAAAATTGGTGTAAAGATGAGAGCAAGCAAGACGATTTCAAAAATCTGCCGACCCCTGCCTCGGAGGAGAATAAGATTTTTGAGGCGTAATGTCCAAAAACGGTGGTTTTTTGCATCTTCTAGGGGTAGGCTCCCTTACGGAGTGTAAGCATACAAAAAAGTTTGAAAACAAAAATTATCTGTCAAAAGCAAAATTAAAAAAAAGCCTTTCGATTATTGTTAACATTGCTTCTCCGGAACGTCACTCTAAAAAGGACACAAATAAATATTTTGGCGAAGTCGAAGCTCAGACATGGCATCATCAGACGGTTTTTGCATCGTGTACCTGACCAAAATTTCAACGACAATTTTTTTTTGCGTTTTTACCAGTCAACCGGTTCACCGGTAAATGTCGTGCTCAACCGGTTAAATCGGTTTTCAGAGAATATTACGGTAAATTCTAATGAAAACCTGCGTCTCTGGTCAGTTTTTCATCAGAAATTTTTTGGTGACATTTTTTTTGACACGTGACACCTCCATTGGTGTCAAATGACACTTTTTTGTATTTTTATTACTGCTGAACATAACGAGATGATAGTATACTTATATGGGTTATTTTTGAAAAGAAAAGTTTTGGAAATAATATTTTTGACATTTGACACCTCCATTGGTGTCAAATGACACTTTTTTGTATTTGTATTACTGCTGAACATACCGAGATGATAATATACTTATCTGGGTAATTTTTGAAGATAAATTTTTTGGCAATATTTTTTTTAAATCTGACACCACCATTGGAATCAAATTACATTTTTTTGTATTTTTATAACTGCTGAACATAACGCGATGAAAATATGCTTACCTGGGTTATTTTTAAAATGATTTTTTTGGCAATATTTGACAATAAAATTTTTATATAAATAGTATTTTTCAAATCATTTAAATATTTTTGAATAGCAGACGTACTCAATTTTGAAGCTTGTGATAAATGAAAGATATAAATGTCGATATAAATGTTTTTGTTTAAAAAATTGTACTTTTTTGCGTTTAGCTGAGTTAGCTTCATATGTATTTCCTTTTTAAATTTCATTTTGGAAATTTATACTCTAAAATTTAAAAATTATATATATATATTACATGTTTCACTCTTTCATTAGTTTATGCAACCTCGCCAAGCCCTCAATTTGGAAATTTATCAACTGTTTTTTCAGTTGATAAAGTTGCAAAATGTGCACAATTTTCATTATTTGAACAGGAAATATGTAAGTCTACAGGGGTAATAGTAATCGCAGAAAAATTGTTATTCGCCGAAAAATCTGAATTTCGTTTTTCAAGTACACGTTTGAGTTATATTTTTTTGTTATTTTAAAGTAAAACTGGGACAAGAAGTCACGTGCCGACGTACTTAACACGTGAACTCTCCTCCTGAACTTTCTTCACTTAATTAAATGAAAAGGCTATTATTGGTTTCTTCAATTTATAAAATAAATATTTTTCTTGATTGTTGAAAGGGGTTAAGCGCCCTGAGGCGCCGGCCCTCTGTTCCAATTTTCAACCACTGGTCTCACTCGAAGTCTGTCGGGCCACTCGTAACAAAACCCTTAACCCACAGCATAAAAACCTTTAAAAATTACAAAATAATTACCAGATAATAAAACCGATTGATGTCGTAAATCAGAGAGTAATAGACGACAGAACCAACAAGAATTACCCAAATTTTAAGCCCCAGCGATTGTTATAATGTCGAAATTTCAAGCATTCTTTAGCAGAAGTCCCCAAAATTTGAGAGCACAAAAATTTTCAAACCGATTATACGGCTGAAGATAAATCTACTTCAATTTGCAAAATTGCTTGCGTCTTCAAAGCTGAAAATGTTCGTTTTTACAAATTAGAAGCTGTTAAATTATTCTATAAAAACAAGTACTTCGAGGAGTACCAAAAATTTGAAAAATATGAAGATTGGAAAAAATGTCCAATAACACGACTCATGGTTTTTACTTGGGAAAAAAAATTTAATCATGCTCAATCTGAAGAAAAAATTAAATTTGACGAAGAAAAAAACCAATTTCTTCTTAATCCACCGGAAGCAGTTCAAATTTCTCGTGAACAAAAACATGAGATAATTATCGAAGGAATCAAATTGGAAGGTACCACAAAGCCAGGGTTGTAGAAACGATAGGAATGGGTGGGATTTGTAATAAAAAATTTCACTTTAAAATATTCAACTTGAGAAATTGGCCTTCTTGAAAAAATTGAATTGGGTTGTTTTTTCCGATCCCATCAAATTGTGCTGACCTCTGGTTCAAACTATGAATTCTCCTAACGAAATAAATTAATCAGCACCAGTCTCGCATGAGAATCTATGACCACCCCCTCCTTAAAAATAACCAATGGCCGACTACCCCCTAAAAATACTAACTTTAAACCGACCCCATTATAAAAAAAAATTATCTTTTTCTTGAAATTGTATATTGGGGAAAGAATGGGGATAGAGAGGATAGGGATGACAAATATTTTTGGAGATTGAAAATTAGGTTCGGGATCATCCCTTTTACAACCCTGCTCGAAGCAACCGCGGTTAGCTGTAATCAAATGGTATATGGAAAAATATCGACCAGATTACTTTGAAATATACGAAAAATTTCAGGGCTGGCACAAATGTTCCTTAAGACCTCACAAAGTTGGGCAATGGATTAAAAGTTTCAAGGCAAAATCTGTTCTACCAAAACCGGTTCGACGTACCGAGAGGAAATTTGGCGACGATATTATCAATAAAGGTAAAAATATTACAAAAAATTTTCATTTTTCAATCAAAATTTTGCTATATTTTCATTTCAATTTCCAAGCTTTGAAACTTCCAAAACGTTTGATCTTAAAGGTGTATGCGAAGTTTACTAGCATTCAATGGAAATATCCTTTCGAAAACACGGAGCGAACTAAATTCAATGAAAAAAAATTAGTCTTCGCACGGAAAGTCTAGAGAATTCGAAAATGTAAGCCGCGCTAAAAATTGCCGAGGAAATAATTCGAAAAGGATTCGAACAGGGACCGGATTTATTAGGTCAACATTTCCTACCCGGAACGCAGATCGGGTCGAAGCGACCTGACCCGATCTGTAAAAGTTGTCGGCAAACATTAATTAAGAAGCTAATTGTTTTTCATTATGGTATCCAGGGGGCGATATTAATAACAATATATTAATAATATCATATTATCAAATTTGACGATATTGGCACATTCGGCAACAAAGGAACAGAAATAACTCTTTTGTTCACGAAAATGAAAAATGCGCAGGCTTTTAAAATGACGTCATATGTACTGAATTTTCATATCAATTTTTTTGGTCAAATGAGCCAAATTGGCCGATAAACTTATATCGAAAATAACTCCAAGTGGGCCTTTTATATCTGGCGTCATAACTTTGAGAAAATTGACCAATGAAATCGCGGGATTCTTGTATTTAATCGACAATCGATTGTGATTGGACACTGGCGCAAAGTTATGACGCCCAATATTGATCATGATGCCTGATTAACTTAAATATCTTACCCCCTATTCTTTAAACAGGCAAATAAGATATTTAAGTTACTCGGGCATCATAATGGATATAAAAAGCCACTAGGGATCATTTTCGATATAAGAAATTTGAACTTCATTTGTTTTAGAAAATTGACCAAGTTCTTTTGGAAATGAGCTCTAAGTGGGTTTCTTAATTAGATTTTATTAAAATGAATTGTTCAAATCACGATTCATTTCACCGCCAAACCTTTTGTTTGTGCGATCAAATACTCAATAACAAATATTCTTAATGACGACAAATATCATATTTTAATTTCGTATACGGAAAAAAAAATATCGCCTTTAAAAGTATGTGTTTTTGAGGGTAAAAACGTCATTAGGGGAAATCTCCCTAAAAAATTATCAATTTATTTTTTGCCTGTTTTCACACATTCTATCGAAAATCGATAATAAAAAAATCAATAATCAAGCCAAATATTCAATAAATTAAATAAATTTAGAATTAGCAATAAATAATAAGAAATCCTCATCCACGCTTTTTTGATTGGCCTTAAGATTTGCTACGCTACCTCATTCCAATATTTATACGATATGAGAGTTTACCCTTAAACAGCGACAAAAACATATAACTCAACCTGTATAAGGCAATTTTAACTTAAAAAATGCTCTTGTCCAATTTTTTTCAGTGGTGGAAATTTCATCGTGAAACGCAATATTTCATGTTTTTATGTCGAAGATATATTAAAGTTGAAGCTGAAACTCATTTTTTATAAAATAGTGATTTTTTTGGAAAAACTTCTAGAAAAAACGTATTGGGATATTATGTGTTGTGTCTAAACCATATTTAAAATTTGGCACTGGAAACGATGAGGCCGATAGAATTTTTACAAAAACTTGTATTTATATTTGAAGAGTTAAAATTTTAGATTTTTCGGCGAATTACATTTTCTGCGAATTACTATCAACCCGTCTACAGATACATGGACGGTGTCTCAAACTAATCTCATCTTGAATAATAACTTCATTTGAAATGAAATTCAATTTTTTAGGACCGTCTACTAGCCGAAATATCGAAAAAATTCTTCAAAAATAAAAAATATGCCCTTAATAGAAGTTAAAGCAAGTGAAGAAAAAGATCAACCCTCTAGTAGGGAAGAAATTATGAAAAGACTGGAAAAAAGAAAAAGGGCATCAGAAAAAATAACGAAATCGATAGCAGAAGTGCAGGGTCAAAAGTTAAAAATATGTGAAAACCTACGCATTTTTCATTTCAAAACATTATGTTGAACGGCAATGTGAAAATTTTGTCTTATCAAAGATTTTTGCTTTTTTGAAGCAATTTTATCGTTTTTAACCCGTAAAAGCCAGAAGATACGCGTGCATTTGCCGAGTATTTAAAATCTGAAGTAAATAATCCCGATATACCGTCTTTATGCTATAAAGTGTCCTTATATAAGCAGGAAGGGCATAGAAGGGAGCAATTATGGTTCAATAAAAATGGTACGAAGCAACAATTTATAAATATTAAAATTCGTCAAAATCAACAGTATAAACATTTGGTCGGATTGACGTGCTTTTATTATTCAAATTTAGAGAAAGAAGCTTCAAAGTTAGGGCGCTATTAATTGGTTGTGTTTTCAAAAAAATATTTTTAATAAAGTTTTCAGTTCATAAACAATTTGGTGGGGAAAATGTTTTAAATTTATTTTCAAGTTATTTCAAAGTTAATAATAAACCGAAACGTTGAATAAAACCTATGTTTTACGTATTTTTAATTATTTGGTAAAGCCCGAAAAAGTTGGTCCATACTGAAATAACTGATAAATCGCATTCAATTTATATTATTCACAATGGAATTATAGAAACAGAATTGAAAATAAATGTTGTTCAAGATTTGAAGAAAGCTGCATTTGATATGAAAACCTTAAAAGAACAAGGGGGCTTATTTCAAGGTAAAAGTTTATGAAATTTTTTGTGGTGTATTTTAAAAATTTGTTACAGCCTTAGCCTGGGGACCGTTATTTTGGCACATAACGCGTAAGCGCAAAAGCCAATCACCGGAATTTTTAAACCAAATTGTTAGTCCGGTGCAATCGTAAACTTACCCGCATAAAACGGTTTCTCTGATACGTAATATACAAGTATATCGATAACCCTATCTTTTTACTAGCGGAGGCTCCTACACCTACCAAGGTATAATTTTCGATATGAACTTTTTTAGTAAAACTTGAATATGTAAAAATAAGGCCTCCCTATATTAATATTTGGACCTCAAAATATATTTGTAAAAGTCAACTCATGGTAAAAATCAGAAAAGTGCAATAGTCAGATTGACGGAGAAGTTCATATTTCCTCTTTTATCACGTGCGCAAGATGCGGAGGAGTTAATGGAAGTTTAAAAATTAAGACTTGACTTCCGATTTAAATTGATTACATAAAAAGTGATTAAATAAAATGGGAAATATTGCTCAATCGATTTATGACGCCAATAGAAAGGAGTCGACAGTAAAACATGACTCATACAAGCTAGAATCGATAGAATTACTATTTTGTGAATTAAAAAAACTTGCATCTGAGAACTCAGAGAACGGAAATTCCGACGGATTAATAATTAATTCCGTTACGGAATTCCTGGTATTTTGCAGTACGAAAACTCCCAGCCTTTTTACGGTCCGCACCAAAAGAATCAATTGACCTTCTATTTGCAAAATTTGTTCGAGGTAATTTATAATAAAAGCATTTTAACATAATTAATTAATGAGAAAATACTATATTGCTAACTTTTCCCCAAAAAAAATTCGGCTTTACTGTGTACTTTCGGCGATACTGGCACTTTCGGCGATATTTCGAAGGACATGTATACTAATTTTGAAAAAATGTGGATCATCCTTTTTTTAGCCATTTCNAATATCGACTAATAAAAATAAAGGGTGGGTTGTTCCGAAATTTCTTGAAGGTTAATAGTATATGGGAAAATGGAAAATAAAATTACGAATAAAAATTTTGGTCGTCACGTGATCAAAATATTGAGATTTTTCAAATATTGCGAAATAGCTCTTTTCACCACCAGGCGGCGCCGAGTGTCAAAATAAGTAATGCCAAAGTTTTTCACTCCAAAAGTCACTCTAGTATGTATATTTGTAGATCATTATATTGTTCCAATACTGTTTTAACTGCATTAAACAAAAAATTGCCTTCAAATAATGCATTTCCGGTCTGATGAAAAATTTTTAGAACTGACCTAAATTCTTGAAATTAAAATTAAGGGGAACTATCAGGGGTCTGTTCCGATATTCCGCCGGCCAAAATGACACTTCCCTAAAATATTTTTGGTCTCTGTGTTCTGAAACACGTTCGTGTCGGTGGGGGTTAGGCCGAAATATAAGTTCAAAGTAATTAGAATCTACACCACCTTTTTGTCAGGACGTTTGAGAAACCGTCAGGAGGTTTCATAAACTGTCAGGACGTTTGAGAAGGTGTTATAACACTTTTATTAACTCATTAGCTTATATTTTGCGTGAACTCACGCGAAATTGATTTGTTTTTTAAACCTTAATTTAATTCACAATTAATCTTATATAAAACTTATTATTCACTTATTGTTCACATCAAAATTCCCTTCTACCCTTTTTCTCTTCAAATCAAAAATATTCTCAGGCTGCCATGAAATTTTCCCACCTGCCAAAAATGCTTTGTTTGAATAAACGGATATTGAAATTACAAATATATTATATATACGAAATTTACTTTGAGTAGGATTTCAAGCCGGTTTTTATTCTAGAAATTTACGACTGGATTGCCAAAATCGATATATCACCATTTTATTTATTTA
>SCLH01001152.1:234811-256001 GCA_004367855.1 Oikopleura vanhoeffeni | reverse complement strand
AATGTCTTTAATATTATCCTAAAAAAGTATTCTAAAAATCTTACATTATCTTAAAAAATTATTAAATGTCTTTAATATTATCTTTAAAAATATTATAAAAATCTTACATTATCTTAAAAAAACTTAAAATATATTATAAATGTCTTTAAATATTATCGTAAAAATATATATGAGTTTCGCCTTTTTCCAGACTTTATTCCTTTGTTATATTTTGTCGATATTAAATTTGTTTAGTGGCCAAAAATCGTTGTGTAGTAGAATTGCTTTTTAAATAGAAATCTCAAATCAATCACAAATGGTGATAACGGGAAAAGCTTTTTTTCGAGCCTAGACTCTGATAGGTATTTGTGATAACAAACATATTCTTTCTACAAAAAATATTGTATGAGAAAAAGATTTTAGTCACTTAATTTGTTATGCTTGTGATCGTTAGCTTTAGCTGATATAAGTATTAATATTATTAGCGAAGCCTTTGAAATAGTTTGCACTATTATTGGAAAAGTTTTGAGTTTTTTGGAATTTTTCAATTAGTTAAATTTTACAAGCATTTTTGAAAATGATGAGATTTTTGGTCAAAAATGTTTTCCTGATTAAAAACACTGAACTTCCGCCGATTTTTACTTTATATTCACTTTTAAAAAGAGTTCCATGTGAAAATTTCGGTACGGATTGAAATTCGTAAAAATGTGGTTCATGATCGGTTCGCGAAGAAAATTTGTAAAGTATGAGATCGGATCGGTTCCGATTTGCTAAGGTGCCGACTCTTCCTCTTAATATCCCCGACAACAAATGTTTTGAACAATGATGTTGTCGCCTAGACCTATAGACTATAAGTTATAGTTCTATAGCTCTATAAATTAAAGACTATAACATAGCTTATAAGTTATAGCACTTCTTCAAAATAAAATAAAGATTTTTAAGTTACTTAA
The DNA here is from genome assembly GCA_004367855.1 of Oikopleura vanhoeffeni. Taxonomy (NCBI): domain Eukaryota; kingdom Metazoa; phylum Chordata; class Appendicularia; order Copelata; family Oikopleuridae; genus Oikopleura; species Oikopleura vanhoeffeni. The sequence goes on along the minus strand of SCLH01001152.1, from coordinate 255,072 downwards.
TAAGAATCTGTGTAGAATTTGTGTAGACTTCTGCGTGATTTTTTCTGTTATTATAAAAATGGTTTATAAAAACAAATTAAAATAAAATAATATCAAAGTATACGCCGGTAAAATTTTGCAACATATATGTTTTAGAAATAAACCCAGAATGGTGAATTTTAACCAAATCTTTTACTCACAGTTATTGTTTACAGTGAAAGCCAAACCAATGCTGTTATTGTCAAAGACTTTGACACAAAAAACACTACAGTTCGTTCGTAAGAAATACGTCAATAAGAGCGGCGTGCATCACTTTTCGATCCGTAACTTTGGTTTTTAAGTCGAAATGTTTCAAACAATTTGTTTCAAAAGTTTTATTTTATAATGTACCCAATTTCAGTGTTTGTAATCTACTCATAACCTTCATATTTTTTGTGCTAATCGACATAAAATGTTATATTAAAGATTGTTTGAATTAGTTTTATATTTTCAAAAAGTGAGACTAACGTCTATAAACTACTAGTATTTGAAAATTTAAAAATACTTAATAACCTTAATGATTGTTGGTTCCGAAGCTATCTCATGCGCTAACTGTAAGCTAACACTATTTTCGTTTTTTCTAATTTTATTAAGGAAAAATAAAGGTTCTTTTTTTTCGAGTGAAGTCTGGAATTATACGATTACTCCCGATAATCTCAGGATAGAAGAATCGAATTCCACAACATAATCCAGAATATTTTTGACACTTGTCAAATAATATTTAAATAGCTATAAGCAAACCGAACCATCTATTATTAAACTGAATCAAAGTGAAACGAAGGACTCAGAGCTGATAAGCGAGTCTAGTAATTTCTCTACCGCCATCGAAGCCTCATATATATAAACGAGATATATTTGAAAATGGCTTCGCCATTCTCAAATATCTCGCATAATATTTTAAAAATCTAACATTTTCTTATAAAAATTTATAAAATCTAACATTATCTTAAAGATATTATGTTATTCTTACACAAATCCTATATTAGAAAGCAAAGTGCACATAAAAATAATTTTTTTTGGATTTAAAAATTCTTATACATTCTTGTAAATATAAAGAAAATGGTATTACCAAATGGTATTGTACCACCACCATTACTTGAATTAGAAAACAATTTAAGTGGCACCACTTCAGGCGCCAATATCTTTATTTTGTTGGCCCTCGTCCTCGGAAAAATTCGGCTTTATTTTCACTAAAATTGGCCCCAGTTTACTTTCAATGTCGCGTCAAAGAATACAACAAATTTAACCACGTTTTGAGGCCTTTAATTTTCATTCTTTTTTTTAAAGTTTCAAATTATTTTTTTGTTTTTTCTGCAATTTGTCGCATTTTCTATCTGTTCTTATAATGTTATGATAAGGTATGTCTAGGGTCATACCCGGGAGCACTATCTGCCAAACTAAAAGCGTCAGCAATAATTCATAAACTTATAGGTCAACTCTTCTCAAGAAAAACGAATTCCGACATCAAACAATTTTTTTTAGAGCCACTTTAGTCGTCAGAAATTATGCTGAAAAAACAACCTTTTTTGGGCTTTTGTAGAGCACTCTTAAGGTAAATATTTATCTCATAAATTATTTTATTAAATGATCGCTGTTAAGAAAGTTAAGCTATTTATTACAAAATTTTTTTTTATTTTGAAAAAAAGTGTTTTTCATCGAATTTTAAAAAAAATTATGGTGGATTTTGTTGGGAAAAAATTATCGCGTAGGCCGGAAATGACGTTTTTTATTAAAAAATTGGCAAGCTGTATTGCGTTTGCAACCAAAATTCCTTCTATATTTATTCGTAACCAAAATTTTCGAAGAGCTTTTGTATTAAGCGTTATTAAACTTATAACGTTATAAGCCCAGTTGGTGTGGTTTGGTGGGGCACTTCAAAATCACAATTTAAACTTTAATTGCCATTTTACGCAAATAAAAATTTCAAATTTTTTTTTCAAGATCAGAATTTTTTTCGAAAATTCTGCTTCCGAGTGTTCCCTTTCAGTGCGTTGATAAATTATTAGTTTAAAAGACGATTTTACCTCCGCGGTATGAGTCAATACCGCGTAATGGACCCTAGTATGTCGTATATAAAATTAATTTTGTGACAAACCCCCATGATTAGGCCTATTCTCGAAGAAAATATAAAAAAAAGTGGAGCGCAACAGAGAAGAAAAATATCGCACGCTTTGGACCAGCGGAAAACACTAAAAATCATCTAGAAAGTTCCATTTACGACTGAAAATGCATAATTTCGATGCAATTTTCAGTCTTGAATCAGTTGAGAGATGATCTTTGTAAGTTGATAATTGACAATTTTAACACCTATGCTAGCAGTGGCTTAGCCTAGCACGCAACTTTTTTGTTAAGACGTAAAATTGGTAAAATAGGATCACTACTTTTAGATGATCTCGTAACTAAGTTTTTTTTCAACTTTTAGCTCCTAAGGGCGCCAATTTCTGAGATATTTTTTCAAATTTAACTTCCTAGGCGTCCAAATTTTAACATTAGTTTTTTTCAATTTAACTCCTAGCGTCCAATTTTATTATGTTGTTCAATTTTAACTTCCTAGGCGTCCAATTTTAAATTATTTTTTTTCAAAATTTAACTCTAGGCTCCAACTTTTTAATTAGTTTTTTCAATTTTAACTCCTAGGCAATCCAATTTTAACTAAATTTTTTAAAATTTTAAACTCCTTAGGCGTCCAATTTTAAAATAAATTTTCTTTCAAATAAACTCCAGGCAGTCAATTATAATTAGTTTTTTCAATTTTATCTCCTATAGGACTCCTTAGATCCGCTATATGTGTTCAATTTTAATTAATTTTTTCAATTTTAACTCGCTAGGCGTCCAATTTTTTAATTATAATTTCTTTGGGGCTGTTGTACATAGGCCCGTCTCATAAAACTCCTAGATGACCAATGTCAAAATTGTATATATTTTTGGCGGCTTATACACAATAAAGGCCGTCAGGTTAAAATTGTTTGGGCCGTTGTACAATGTTCTTGCGGGCCGTTTGTTACAATTCTTTGGGGGCCCGTGTTAGAATAAGGCATATGAATTGTTTTTGGGGCCGTTGTACAACATTGGCCGTTTACAATTTTTTGGGGCCGTTGTACAACATGGGCCGTTGTACAATTTTTGGGGCCGTTGTACATAGGGCTTGTTGTACAATTTCTTGGGGCCGTTGTACACATGGGCCCGCTTGTACAATTTTTTGGGGCCGTTGTACAATAGGGCTGTAAGTAATTTTTTTTGGGCGCGTTGTACAACAAGGGTTTGTGGTTGTTCCCCAACAAAGCCGTGTTGTTACTGCTAGGGCGCGTCCATTATTGCAAACGTGCCCGTTGTCCGGTGGCCGTTGTCCGGGAGCCGATAGTACCGGGGGCCGTTGTTATTCTAAGGCCGTTGTCCGAATATAGGTTGTTGTCTGATACATAGGCCATTGGTCCCGGATAAGGGCCGTTGTTATGCAGCCCCCCGTGTAAAGGGGCCATACGTTGTCCGAAAAAGGCCGTTTTACGGTACTCCCAAAGCTCCGCCCCAAATATTGCCGGAAATGTGCTGATAATGCCAAAATTTAACCTACGCAACATCACCAATTTTAGCTTTAATTAATTCTTTCCCATATTGCCGAAAGTTGCCCAATATTGCCCGAATTTGCCCAAAATCGCCGATTTTTGAGATTTATAGTCTCAGAATTACTTAGTACTGCGCCATGATGACGTCACTTCCAGGATTATCTTTCCCAAATCCCACGTCTAATCAACTTTTTGTTGTTGCGTTTGATGGAGAAATTACATTCTACGCATTTTGGTGATTACACGTCATAAAACCTATCGTGAAACTCCTTATAAATTAAAAATGTTTGACATATGACGTCATTTCCACACGTCTACGCGTTTTTATTTTCGATATTCTAGAACTAGTTATTTGATAGTAATGAACTTTTTTCTGCTTGCAATTAATTTCTCGTGTGCTTGATGGTCGGATACAAGGAAAGTAATACCGAATTTGAGACCTTGGTCGAAAATAACTACTGCACCCACAATCCCCCTTTAAGGACCAAAAATTTAATTCTCAATCTTTTCCATTATAAATTTTTGTTCTGATGTCTCTCATTTTCTTTCAAATAAATTGCGTAGGTTGAAGACCAATTTGTAAATGTCACTTTTTTACCAGGTTAATAAAGTCAAAATGTAAATTAAATTATACAAATATAAAAGTATAAAAGTTCAAGACTTTTCTTAATCTCGAGAACTGAAGAACAATAAAGTTGCTAGCACTTTTACTTCTTCCGTAATAAGCGCTCAAAGTTCACATGAGTGTTGACATGAGGAAAAGTGGTTTACATGAGTGCTAAAAAGACCCTTGGTTATAACAAAGTTTACTACGGATCAAATCATCAGAAAAAATTATCGAAATTTTGGCGTTTTTTCGATTTTTCCTAAGTATTTTTATCGAAATGAACTAAAAAAATAATTTAACAACTTAAACGTCAAAATATCATCTTGACGTAAGCCAACTTTATCATGAATGTTTCACTGGCTTTCTGTTGAAATTACTTAAAAAAAATCAATGCACTTTTTTTTCGAAATTTTTCTCTTGGGTCCTCATAATAATAAAAAAATCATATTTCGAGATCGACATTTCAAAAAGTGTCGTGAGATTGCTGGTCGCATTTGGTAATTTAAAAATCCGCCATGAAATTAAGTTTTGCCTACCACTTTTACAAGTTTTGTCAAAATGTCAGCAAATTTCAACAAAAAACCTAGGAGGAGATAGTTTAGCCATTTTGGCTTATGTCCTCTTGTGCCGCTTATGTGTGAAGAAGTGTTTGTATACAAAAAAATAAAGATATTGTTTTTTACAAGATAAAGGATAGTTTTACAAGATCGCTAATCTGAATTTTTTCCTCAGAGCTCTGTATGGCCAATTTTTCATCGAGAAAATTCAATTCCAGCGACCAGTACCCCCTTAAGCTTCAAATAAATATGCCAAAATGCTTTTGTATGAATACATCCTAGATATATAGCATTAAAACGGTCACCTTTTCAAGCCGGAAAAGCCATTTCCTCCCATGTTTTTATGTATTAAAACTAGATTTTAAAATTTGCTGTGTAATGAGTAGGCTTCATTGATACGTTTTTGTATATGAGTTCTTTATTATCGCTACAGCGTGAGTCTTTTCGATTTCTCCCTTTTTTTACCCAGACGGCTAGTCAGAGGTTTTAAATTTCATTCAAATTGGTGACTCATTATGTCACGTGACTTTTTTCTCCTCTTTTTCACCCGGCTCCTTTTTTTCACTTTTCCCCCCTCTTTCACCCTTTTTATAGAATAAACAATTTATTCCCGCTTTTTGACATTATTCGTGGGAGAATTTATTTCCTACGTTTTCGATGTGACGTTGAAAAGTTTCCGAAATGATATGAGCTTGAATTGAAAGTGAGCTTAGAAAAAGACAAGGAAACAATAAAAATAAAGTTGGCTTATGTGATGCCGATATGTTGAATTTTTAGCGGTCAAATTTTTTTCAAAGACTGCATAAAATGTTTGAACCACCCCCCCCCTCAATTGTTATAATTTGAAGGTGATTCATCATGTTGCTGGCAACCGGAGAATTCTGTCTTCAGTTCTCAAGAATATACAGGAAATATTTCAACTACTGAATCTGGTTATAAATGCACAAATTGGAGTGATGAAACTGTTTGGCCACATACATATCTCAAGGTGAGTATCATTTGAAAGGAAATTAAAAGAATTTTATTAAGAACGAACCTTTTTTCAATCAATTTTTTTTGTTTTTGTATTTCAAGTAGTTTTATTATTGAACAGATAATTAGGCAGTCGAAAGTTTTTTCTTAAAAAATCTTCTAAATCGCATTTTCAAAAACATGGATGAGAGAACGTTTATCGCTAAATCACCTAACGTTACGTTTTTTTGTGTGTGAAATTTGACGACCTGTGTTCTTAACTTTTTAAACACATATTTGAGGCGCATTTATAATTTTTGAAATTCAACCGTGCATTATCGCCTTTAAAAGCAATTTTGACCTGGCGAAAAGGTACTCGAGTCGACGATTGAACCAAAAAATATCAGAGAAAAAATCGACTCAACCCGAACTGGTCAAATTTACAAAAAATCCGATCCATGGTCATTTCCTCATTTATCATTGTTTGAAATTAAGAAACATTTCACCAAAATAATTTTCTGTGGTAAATCTTTATCAATTCGAGTAAAAGTACGGAGAGTCCGTTCTCTGTTAATCTAAGGACAATAACTTTGGTCCAAAAGTCATCACGCAAATCTAAATTTTGAATTCATTTTCGATTCAACAACAGAATTTAATTTTTGATTGAAAATATTTTGTATCTATAAAATGCATGAAGAAATACTCTTGACCTTATAATACTATTAAAAACTTGTGTTTATTTTAAGAATGAACACCATAATTATTGTCGGCATCCTGATAAAGGCACTGGAACGCCCTGGTGCTATACAAATGACCACCGGCGAAAATGGGAGAATTGTGTTGTTCCAATCTGCGCGGAAGCACTAAAATGTAAAGGAAAAATAACAGAAGGTATTTTTCTGGAGCTTTGATTTGAATTGTGAAACACAATTTGTGTTCCACTATATCATATAGTCTATATGGCTTCTGACTTTAATTCTTACGATATTACTTGTGAAATTTTTTGTAATCAACTTTTAAAATTTTTAAGGATTCTCTTTTTTTACTTTTTGAAAACCCACGTTTTGATAGAACGCTCTTGTTTGTAGTCTGATTCATAATTTTTTGCAATTAAATTATGTTTTCGTAAGTAACCCTTAACCTTCTTTCCGGGTTTTTTTTCGAAAATATCTAGATTTTTTATTCGGATTCTTAAAATTCTCGAAAAATCTGAGTTTTTCATACTACCCGCAGAATACTACCCGCTAAAGCTAAATAATAATTTTGAGACGAGTATTTTCTAGGAGGGTCCAATTTTGCCTTCGAAGACAACGTTGGATCACCTTCCAATCGATTGCCACCTAAGACGGGTACCCCCGTGAAAATTACTTTATTTTAAAATGAATTCGCTTTTCCTAGAAAAATTATATTTTGAATAAAGGATTCAAGACTTATTTCATTCAAAGGAATTTCCAGTGGACTACCTTTTGAGATTTAGAATATCCTTCTGAAGTTACATTTTTTCGAAAATCAGTCTTTTGAAACTACTGAAATATGTAAAAGTTTGCCTTTTCTCTCCGATACAATAAAATTTGCACCTTTTTAGCGTAAAATTGTTCAAGGCTCATTTCATCAATTTAGTTTTCGTGAGGACTCACTAATTCATTCTAAAATTTTCTTCTCAAGCCAAAATATGGAAAAACAGTGTTTTGGAGTTAAATTTGAATTAAATTTATATGAGAATTTTTGCTCCATAGCGCCATATGCATCACCTCCAAGTTTTTTAAAACGATCTGAGAACTTTCATTTTTGAATTAGGCTCGATCGCCTTCACACTAATGAGCGTACATATCCTTTTTCCAACCTAAGTGGATCTTTAAAATGAGAGTTATCTCTATAGCGCGTGTTCCAATCCCACTAATGTTGTCTAAGTGATGATGTTAGTGATTACGCACCAATCAACTTCGGCGCTCCCAATGTCAAGCACTTTTGCCTATAATCATACCCCAGACAGTTACTAAGACAACATTAGTCGGATTAAAACACGCGCTATAGAGATAGCCCTTATTTTCACGATCCACTCAGGTTGGAAAAAAGATATGTCTTAACTGTTTTATGATTCATATTTTTTCAGATATATACATGAATGAAGTACAAAGGGACCAAGTTGACTGTGGAAGAAATGAATGTAATCTAATCCGTAGAATAATTAATGGATATGACGCGAAAGAACGGATAAATCCAGGTTTGATCCGTGAAATTCCACATCAAGTTCGAATTCGCTACATTAATAAACAGCCAATTCGTGGAAAATATACCGATCATCAGTGCGGTGGGACACTTATCAGGTTATTTCTCAGTTTGGTCCAAAATATATTAAGTCTCTCATTAAGATCTCCCGGCCTGGCGATTTGCTTTTCACCAATGTGATAACCGGAAATAACGACGATGACCGATTAGAATTTTTAAAAAAGGTTCAAACGCGAACGCAAATCTCCAGGCCTAAGAATCATTTCTAAGATATATCGTCTATCCACCCGAAGTCACTTTTATATTTGAAAATAGGGTGTCCGAATCGTTGACTTTCGTTTTTCAAAATAGACTCATCTGATTGTGTTCTTAAGATGCTTCAAATGATCACACATGCACTGTTTAAAAAAATCAAATAAAAAAAAGAGTCCGAATTTAATTTAATCATATTATCAATTAATTGGAATAAAGTTTAATTTTCTGACAAATAATTGATCAAATTTAATCTGCGTGATTTTCATTATATCGGATTTTGTGACTTTAAGTTTTGTTAAACGTTATTTCCAATAGCGAAAATGTAAACAGTCCAGAGTCCCTATTCAGAGTGACTTTGGTTATTAAATTATTTGCTTTATGTACAATAAAAAAGGTGATATTGAATATTTCAAAAATGCGGAATAAAAGTATTTGATTGGTTGGCCGCCTAAAATCGAGCTAATCAAATCGACTTATTTTGCAATTCAGAGTGATAATTTGATGCTAATACCCAGTGTTGATTATATATGCTTCAGATAGACACGATATGTCAACCGAAGGTCCTTGATCGATATGCATTATCATTAAAAAAAAGTTAAATTTGGTTAGAAAAATAACTTTCAGACTTAAAAACTTATTTAAGTTCCTGCTGGGTAATCACTGCAGCTCATTGCGTTCAGCATTTTGCATCTCATGAAGGCGATAATTATTTCACAAGTACTGGTGGTATCACTCATTGGCTCAGAGTCGATGCTGGAAGTTACTTTTCGCAATCTCCCGATAATAAAACGCAAACTTTGAAGATCAAAAATCTTCATATGCACAAGGAATATCGGTCGGCTTCTGGTAGAATGGTATCAAGAAATGATTTAGGAAAGATCAGAAATTTGAAAAAAATATTATCACAAAATAAAAATTATTTCAACTTGATTCCGACTTCAATCATTTATCAGTGTTTTCTAGTATGATAAATGCGGTGCGACTGAAGATACCGTGGATCTCAAGACACGGGAGGTAGCAGAAAGCAACTTTTTTTATTATTGGGTGTTTTGCGGAAAAATAATAAGTAATTCTATTGTCTGGTGTTCAAAAGGACCAATATAGATATCACTGAACTGGCTGAATCAGAAAAAAACAAAGTTTTACCTTTTCGCCAAAACTCTTAAAATTTTAAATAATTAGTTAAGGAGGTACTGGTCGCTGGTTTTATGAGGCCTTTGGGCTTTTAAATGCTCTTCATTGATTTGAGGTGATATTAATGGGGTTGTCAGTGTAAAGAATACATGACAGAAAAAAAATAATTTCAACATTTTTTAAAATCGTTTTAACAATAATGATTTCTCAAAAAAAATTAAATAATATTTTGATTGGTTGAGCGAGGTCGCGGAATGAGGCGAGAGTAAACCACGCCTCAAACACATGACTCTTGCAACATACTTCACCAACACAGAAATAATATCTGATAAACTTATTTTACGTATAAAAACCAACAGAGAATAATTCTTTCAACGAGTTTTCTGGTAAAGTATGGCAAAATTTCATTCGTTTCATAAATATTCTGTTTTATTCAATTAGAAACAAAATTGACTGAGCATAATCAGATTAAAAAGAAAATTTCTGAATTTTATTTTTACCGCCTAAAAACCGAAGATTTTTTTTAATTTTATTTTCCTGTTAATTCTTTGAAGACGTTGTACTTTTCCGAAACATTTTTGTTTTATTCAATTTAAAGCAAAATCGAACGAGAATTAACAAATTTTGTGTGAATTGAGAACATATTTTTACCAGTTTTTCGATGCTTCACCGGTGAGCCATCCTTCACCAGAATCAAAAATTGTACTTGCAGTTGACAGAGAAGATTTTAGTCTCCCGTATTTTTTCTCTCAATTATTCTAATCTGCCCGTTATCCACCATTTCAGTCCAGCTGGAGAAGAGGGCTATTTTCCCAAGTAATTCCATTATTCTACACCCACAACCCCCTTAAGGGCCTCGGTGCATTTTGACAGATACCGATATGGGCTCTTGATCAAAAACTTTTCACTGGATTGATATATTCTTCCNCCAATATACCATAAAAGTGATGATTCATAATCCAGGCAACTTTTGTAACTAGCGAATTTTTGCATTATGGCTTTTTAAGAAAATTTTGAGTTTGAATTTAACTTTTCGAATTCGAGAAATTATGAGAAATTTTGGATAAAAGTTCCAAACATAATAAAAAATGCCTTATTTTTCGTTCAAATGTTTTTCGCAATATTTTTTTCAAACCAACAAAAAAACTTTACAAAATGGCTACTTTAACTTTTCGACTTGGTGACCACATATTTCTTATATGCTCTTTGAAAAACCATATGACATGGTTTAGTGATTTTCGGTCAAAAATAATTAGAAAATATTTTGAAATTTTCTTCATTTCTGTTCAAAAATTTCAAACTTATTTTTGGAATCCTTAGCGGAAAATATTGGGAATGGCTACTTTCACTATATTTAAATATGCTTTCGTTTTGTTTCTTCGCTCCTGTTTATACTCTGTACATACTTTTTTGAAGAAAATACGGTTTGCGCGAATAAAGTTTAAAGACCTCTTAGTCAAGAATTAAAAAAAAATATTTCACCGAGACTGGCTCAATTGGTCAGCCGCTAAAATTTCGTTTTTTTTGACTTTATTCGAAAATTTTCGATTTTTGACTCAAAAATCGTATGAATTTAAACTTGATTAATTTATAACGGTCTACAGGACCGTATTTTAGAGCTCCTAATTAATAAAAAATAGAAAATAAATTTAACTGCTATTTTAACACGTAACTTAAAAACGCGCGTTTATTGAGTGTTTTTTCAAAAGACGATTTATAAAGTATAAATAATCAATCTGAAGAAATTCAGATTATGCAAAGTAAGCTGAAAAGTGGCAACTTGTGTTGGAAAAGGTTTTTTTTTGAAAATTTTGAAGTAACAAAAAGTTTCCCGTCAAGACAAAAAAATTGAAAAAGTGCAAATCTGTCAAAATGCACCGAGGCCCTTAACTAAATATAATTTTTTTTCGAACACTTTTAATTAAATTTTGATTTGTGAAAGCGCTCTTACAATTATATCCTGTTGATGAATCTGGAAAATGTGCAATTTTCAACGCGAATGTCCAACCGGCTTGTTTAACCAGAGATATGAAGAAATTTGAATATGGCACGGATGCAACCGCAGACTGTAAAGCTTCTGGTTGGGGAGACACTGAAGAACACAGATTTGGGATTCAACAGTCAAACATTTTGCAAGTGAGTGAAATTCATAAAAATTTTATATTTTTTGATGACTTCGAGACGAAATGAATTGTTATGTCGCTAAGCTATGCAGAAAAAGTCATGCATAACTTATTTTCGATTATTTTTTTTAGTCAACAATTCTAATTTTTATTAAATCTGGGTGTGTCTTACTCTCAAAAAACACGAAAATTTCGCCGATATTCTCAAAAAAACAATTTAAAAAACTTTTTTTTAAATTTTGTTCGACCTTCTGCATTTTTTCGTTTAAGATGCTCCGTAAAAATGTGCTTACTTCTCAGCGCTAGCCAAGAGGCTTACTATCCAACGGAAAAATTTGACATAGCCAAAAATGTTTCCGACTAAGACGAATTAAGATCGAAATCAACATACTATTTATTTATAAAGATTTCATCAAATTTTTATGGTTTTCCGAATTTTCAAAAAGACAAGTTAGATTTTTTTGATTGTTAAACTTGAGAATTCAAGATTTGAGAACATAACTGAACATAAAGTTTATTCACAAAAAAGGTATAAAACAACTGATTGTTAATTATTTATGTTTTACACAAACTCGTTTTTTTAATTGAGATTACAAGTTAAATCAATCCTAATTTGAAAATCAGTTTTATGAGCATAAGTGAAGATATGGTTCCTAACTAGTACAACTTTTTTTGGTCGGTCTTTGTACCACCGCGGGCTATACTCGAAAACGTTTTTTCCAAAACAAACATTATTTAAATTCAGGTCGCTAAAATTGACATCCAAAACTTTGGAGCATGCAATTCCTATATGTCACAAAAGCGAGGACTTTCATTGGACAAAAACTACCATCTATGTGGCAAAGGAAATAATGTAGACACTTGCATCGGTGATTCAGGTGGCCCACTCGTGTGTTTGTCTGGACGAGAGACGGACACTTGTCCAAAAGCATATTTACTCGGGATAACAAGTTTCGGAGCTGGAACGTGTAATTACGCCAATATGCCTGGTAGTATTTCTGACATTTTATAAATATTTAACTTTTTCGAAAGATAAGAAATTGGCCTGAATGGTTTGTGCACAATTGGCAGAAAGAGCAATATGTGTCTTTTTTTTAACGTCAACGTTTTTACGTCAACGTAAATAGAACTTGTAGGGCCTTCAATTTATCTTTTCATTTATAACTCATAACAATAATAAAGATATTTAATTGAGTTAATTGAACTCAGTTTACTTCTAGAGAATTCGAAAAAAATTTGCGAAAAATTTTCGAAGTTATTTGACATCAGAAAAAATGATTTTCTTGAACAGTTTAGAAAAATAAAAATTTGACATGGGTTTGTGATTAAACCGACCGCGGATATTTCAAAAATGTTTGTTATAATTTAAAACAACCTGGGGAAATTAAAATATCAAATGTCTTATTTTTTAAATCTAGGTCAGCATCTTTTTCCCGCCCTTTTTGTTTTCCCTCCCCTTTTCCCGCCCCACCTTTGCCCGCGCCTTCCCCCTTTTGTGCCCTTGCCGCCCCTCTTATCTCCCGGTTTGGGTGCGTTGTGGGTGTACCCTGTTGGGCTTGCTTGGGCCCTCGCGGTTTCCCTCCCGGCTGGCCTTGGCCCGGGGTCGCTCCCGGGCGCTCCGCCTCCTGCGCCTCCCACCGGGCGCCCTCCCCTTCTCTGTCCCCTGCCCGTCACTTTTTTTCCCCTTTCCTGGTGCCGGCTGGCTATCCCCCTGCGGCCACTCCCCTGGTCCACTCTGTTGTTCCCTTCCCCCCTTTGTATACCTATCTCGGTCCTTATTGCTTTCCTTGCCTCCCCCTGTTTCCGCCCGTCCGGCCGTCCCCCCTCTCCTTCGGTTTTTTGGGAGTACGCCCGCCCTTCCCCGCCCTTTTTTTTCCCCCTCTTGTGCTCGTCTTTTGTTTCCCCTGCCTCCCGCCCTTTGTGCCGCGTCTGCCCTGTTGCCTCTTTACCCGCCTTCGTTGCCCCTTCCTTCTCTCTTGTTTTTCCCGCGTGCCCCTGGCTTCCTTCTTCCATCCTTTTTCCGCGCGCCCCGGGTCCTGTGTTTGTCCTGTCGTCCCCGCCCTCCGCGCTCCCCCTCCCCCTCCCCTCTGCTTGGTTTTTCTCCTCTCCTTCTTGTCTTTTTCTGCCGTGTTTTCCTTCCCGCTGCCCTTCCCGCCTCCCTTTTCTTCCCCGCTTGTTTCCCTATTCCCCGCCCTCTCCGGCCTCTCCTCTTTCCCCCGGTTTTCTCCGCTTCCACCCTCGTCCTGGGCTTGTGGGTGCCGTAGTATCTTTATGCGCCCCCGGTCCGCCACCCTTCGGTCTTTTTTCCCTTGCCCCTGCCCGCCTCCGCCCGTCGGCCCCCGTTTTGCCCTTCCCCCCCCCCCCCTTCTTTTCTGGCTCTTTCATTTTCTCGACCCTTGCCCTCGCTTAGCTCCCTGCCCTGCCGCCTCCTGCCCTTGCTCCCCCACCCTCCCCTTCGTGCGGTCCCTTTTTCCGGCGCTTCCCGCCCCCTCCTTGGCCCCTTTTGCCCCCCTCTTCTCGCTTTCCCCCGTACTCGTTTTTTCGGCCTTGCCCTCCGCCCGGCCCCTCCTTCTCGCTTCTGGGTCTCCCTTTCCGACTCCCTCTCTCGCCCGCCCCCTTTCCTCTCCCTGCCGTCCTTTTTCCCTCTGGCTCGTTGTTCCGCTTTTCGCCCTTTTTTCCCTCTTTCTTTTTCGCCTCCTCCCTGTGCTCCTGGCGCGCCTTCCCTCGCTGCCCCCGTGCTTTAGCGCGCCTCCTCCCCTTCTCCTTTCGCTTGGTTCCCCCGTTTCCTCCGCTCCTCCCGCCGGCTTTCTGCACCCCCCCATCGCCTGTCCCGAGTCGTGCGGCTCCTTTTTTTTGTTCCTCCTCTCCTTTTGGCCTCTCTTCCCTCTCGCCCGGCCTTTCCCCCCTCCTTTTCTGGCCCCTTCCGCTGCATTTCTCCTCTTGCTTGGTTTGCCCCTTGTCGCGCCTTTTTTTTCTTGCCCCTCCTCCTCGGCCTTCCTGTCCTTTTTGGCTCCGTGGCTATGCCGGTCTCCTTCCCCTGGCCCGCCCTCCCCGCCCTTCCGTTTTCCTGCCTTTCACCGGTTGGCTGTGCTCCTCTTTTTTTCCCCTGCCTCCTTTTTGCTTCTCCCGGTTCCGGCTCCCCTCTCTTGGCTCCGTTCCCTTCCTGCTCCCCCCGCTATTTGCGTTTTTCCCACGGGCTTCTTTTCCCCGCCCTTGCTGGCCGCCCCCCCTCCCCTTCCCCGGCGCTCCCCGCCGCCGTCTGTCTCTCGCGCCTTCGCCGTGCCCGGCCGCTCCTTTTCGTTGCTTGTCATTTTCGTGGCTGGTTTGCTTCCCCTCCTCCTCCCTTCGCTGTCCTTTCCCTTTTCTCTCTTTTCCCCGTTTTCTTTTCCTTCCCCGCACCGGTCCTCTTTTTGCCGTCTCTTTTTTGCTCTCTTTTTGTTGGCCTTCGCTCCCTGTGCCTCCGCTCTTGCCCCCTGGCCTTCTCCCTTCTCCCTTTCGCCCCCTTTCCGCCTCTTTTTCTTCGCTCCCGCACTTTGGGGGTCCCCGCCAGCCGGCTGTTTTCTCGCGCCTCCCGCCGTGCTCGCCCGCTTGCTTTTAACGCTGGCTTCTTCTTTTCTTTTCCCGGGTTTTTCTTCTCCCCCTCCCCGCTGCCTTTCGCTCCCCTTTTTCTTCGCCTTTTGCCTCCTCTGCATTTTTTCTCCGTTTTTTCCGGTCCTTCCCTTTTTTTCTCGTGCTCTTCGCCCTTTGCTCTGCCTCTTTTTCCGCCTTCTTTTCCTTGTTGCCCCTTCCTGCATGCCTGTCTTCCCTTCCTGCTTTTTCCCCTCCCCCCGTTTTGGCCTTTTCTTCCCCTCCTTTTTTGCCGCATTTTGCGGGTCCCCCCTTTGCGTGTTCCTCTCCGCCCGCTTCCTGCGCACCCTTTCCCCCCTCTTTGTTCCTCTCCTTTTGCCCCTTTTTCCCGCACGTGCTTTTTTTTTCCCCCCTTCTGCTCTTGTTTGTCCTCCTGGCCCTGGGGTCAGAGCCCCTGTGGCCCCCCCGCTTTCTTTTGGCCATTGCTCTCCATCACCGCCCTTTGCCCCTCCGGCTTCTGTCCGGCTGTTCCGCTCCCTTCCTTTCTCCTGCCCCCGCCCCTTTTGCTCTCCCGGCGCTCGCTGCCTGGGGTCCCCCTGGCCCCCTTCCCGTTTTTTGGCCCCGGTCTCCCCCGGCCGGTCCGGTCCTCCTTTTGCCCCCTTTTTTGCCCCTTTCCCCCTCTCTCCTGCCTCCGCCGTTTTGCCTCCCCCGCACCTTGGCGGTTACGCTCCGGCCTCCCGTTTGCCCATCCGTCCCCTTTTCGGTCCCAGCTTCCGGCCCGCCCCTTCGCTCTTTTTTTGCCTGGCTCTCCCTGCCCCCCCTGAGCCCTGGGCCCCGGTTCCTTTTCCGCTTTGCTTTATCGTTTTCGCCCCGCGTTCCGTGGGTCCTTCTCCGCCACCTCCCCTTTCGCTCAGTGCCCTGCGCTCTCCCGCCACTACGCCCCGTGCCCTCTCCTTCCTTTCCCACGTTATGTATTGGCTTCGTCTATTCCCGCTTTTCCTGCTTTTTTTTTCCTCCTCTTTTTTCTTCGCCCCCCGCCACACCCTCCCTTTTTCCGCCTTGCTTTGGCCTTTTCTCGATGGCCTGTGGCGCTCCTTTTGTTGGCGCTCTCCTTTCTTTTTTTGGTTTTCTCCGCATGCCCCCCTGACCCTCGTTTCTTGCCCTCCCTTGCCCCCTGCACCTTTCCCATTCTCCGTTTGTTCCGGCGCGCCGCTTCCCCTCTCTCCTTTGGGCTTTCCCCCCCCCCTTCAGGGGTTGGGTGGGGTGTACCCGCTGCTGCCGTGGCCCCCTCGTTTCTCTTTTTTCTCGTCTTCGTCCACTCCCTCTCTCTTTCCGTCTGCCCTCCTCTTTTCCCCCCTCCCTTTGCGTTCTTTTTTGGCTCGCGCCCGTTGGGGGCATGCCGCGGCCGCGCCCCCCGCGTCCCCACTGCTTCCTGCCCCTTCCTTCCCCCCTGCCTTCTCTTGGTCTGCCCCTCATTTCCGTCTCCACCCCGCCTCCTTTTCCGCCCTCACGGCCCACTCTCCCCATTCTGTCGTCCGGTTTCCTTCCTTTTTTTGCTGTTTTCTTCCCTTTGCCCCTTCTTGCCACGCCTTCTTCCGACTTTTCCCGCGCCTTTCTGCCTTTCATTTGTACCGTCTCCCCCCGCGCCCTCCTTTTTTCCCGCACCTCCCGGCCCCACTCTACCCCTCCTGTCGTAGGTTTCCTCCCGTTTCTGTTTTATCCCCTTTGCCCCCGTCCGCCTTCTTCCGATTTTTGTGTGCCCTTGCGCCCCTCTTTTCCGTTTTTCACTCCGGTCCGGTGCGCCATCCTTCCCACAGCCTCCTTCCACGTTTTCCTTGGCCTGGGTGCTTCGCGAAGGTTTTCGTCTCCCCTTCTTTTTTTTTTCTCCTTTCTTCTTCTCTGCCCGTTAACTCCCCCTTCGTCCAGCTGGCGCGCGGGCTCTTTTCCCCACCTTCCCCTTCTCCCCCCACCCCCTTCGGGTCTCCCGGTTTCCTACCCTTTTTTTTGCCGTTTCTTCTGGTCATCCCCATGCCTCCCATCCCTCCGTTTCTGTTTTTGCCCGCCACCCCACCTCCCTCCCCCCCCCCTTCCCCGCTTCTTCCCTTTTTTTCGACTTTTTTTCCCCCTTTCGTGGCCCTCCGTTTGTTTTTCCACTTTGCGTCCCCCCTTCGCATGTCCGGCTTGGCCGTCCGCCCCCTTTCCTCTCACCGTGTTACCCCTGCTTTTTTTTGCGCCTACTTTCGGCCCACCCGCCGCCCCTTTTTTTTTCGCGGCCTTTTTCCGTGCCCTTGCACCCTTCCTCTTGGAGTTTTGTTGGTCGCCTTTGCCCCCGGCTCCCCGCCGTTTCCGCTTGTTCTTCGTTCCTTTTGCGTTCCTTTGCGTGCCTTTTTGCCCTCTCCCCCTCACGAGGCCACGCTCGCCTTTCCGCTGGCCCTCTCCCCCCGCTGGTCTCTCGACTCTGGGCAGCCCTCCTTGCCCGCCTTCCCTCCGACGTTTTTGTACTCCTCCTTCTCCCGGTTCTGTTACCTTCCGCTTTCTTTCCCCTCGCCCCTACGCTGGCGCTCGCTTTCCGTTTTGGCTTCGGTCTCCCTGTTTTTCTCTGTGTTGGGCGTGTCTCCCTGCCCCGTTGCCCCTGTTTTACGGCACCGCTGCCGGCTACGTTCTCCCCACCTGGCTCCTCTGGATACTATCCTTGACCGCCGTGTTTTCGCTCCTCTTTTACTCGCGCCCCTGTCCACTTCGTGCCCCGGGCTCCTCCCTACTCTCCGGCCG
Source organism: Oikopleura vanhoeffeni (assembly GCA_004367855.1). NCBI lineage: Eukaryota > Metazoa > Chordata > Appendicularia > Copelata > Oikopleuridae > Oikopleura > Oikopleura vanhoeffeni. The sequence continues at coordinate 237,296 of SCLH01001152.1, read as the reverse complement.
GTCCCTTGTTGCTCTATTCTCCGTTTTCCTCTCTCGTCTCCTCTCGTCTCTATCGTCTGCTCTCGTCTCCTACTCTACTCTCTTCCTCGTTCTCCTCTACGTCTATATCCCGCCCCCCTTCCTCTCCCGTTTCCTTTCCCCTTGCCTTCCCCGTCTGCTTGCTCACTTCTATTCCTCCCTTCCGCCAATCCCTTCCTTGTCTTCCTCACTAATGTCCTCCCTTCTCCCTGCGGAAGTTCCTACTTTTTGGCCGGTGACTTTTCCGGCCATATGGCCACTTCCCCTCCGTGCCCCTTCCTTGCTCTGTTCCTCCTCCTATGCGCTCCACCTCCCTTTGCCCCATTTCCTTTGACCCGCCCCTTTTTGGGTCTTTGCCTGCCCATACATTTTTCTGCCTCTTTTTTTTCGTCCCTCTCTTTTTTTTCCTTACCCTTCTTACCTTGACCTTTCCCCCGGACCTTGCGGGCCGCCCCCCTCCCGCTCCCGCGCCCTCGTGTGTCTCCCCTACGCGTCCCGCTGGCCGGTCCCGTCCGGAGTCCCCCCTTTCCGGGGGTGTCGGTGCCTTTTGCCAGCCTCCGGCTACTGGGCTCTTGCTCCCCTTTTCCCTGGTTTTCCTCTCTTCCTCTTCCTCTCCCCTCCCGTCTGTTTCTCCTCCAGGGCCCCTTTTGTTCCTCCACGCTTTTGCATCTTGCTTTTTTGCCCTCTTCTTCGACTTCCCGCTTTCTTTCGTCGCCTTCTCCGCTCTGCCCACCTCCGCTCCTTCACGGCGTCGCTCCCACGTGGTCCCCTTCCCCTTGCCTCCACACTTTGCATTTGCCTTTTTCTGCCGGCCACCCGTTTCCACGCTCCTGAGACCCCACTTGCCCCGTGCCAACCTTTGTCCCCTGACCGACACCTCCCCTTGCCCCGTTTCCTCCCTCGCGCTCTCGCGTCCGTGGTTTTGCCCCATTGTTTTCCTCATTTCCGTTATTGTTCCGCCCCCGGCCTGCTACGCACACCTCTCTACCGACATCCTTCCCGCCATTCTTTCTCTCGTACCGACGGTTCTTTCCTTTACCTCCGCCAGTACACCTACCTTCTCCTGTCTTCACAGCCGGCCATCCCTTTGCTTGCCCGTGGCTCCCCGGTTGCTCCGCACCCTTTCCGCCCCCCTTCCCTCCGCCCGCCTTTTCTTCTTCATACGCCCGTGCGTTCTCTGGCTGCCCCCCGCTCGGGTTCCGATTTTACCTTTTTTACCCCTCCCTTTTACCCGCTTCTGGTTGCACGCTTTCCCGCTCACATCATTTTTTTGGTCCGTATCTCTTCGGTCCTTAGCACGAACTTTTTCATCTTACGTTACATAACTCTCACTCCATTTCCTAAATTCAAAATCCACTGAACACTATCGTTTTCAATCTGCACATTTTTTATTTTTCAGAAAACACATGGAATTATCTTTAAAATTTGTTCAAGAATGAAAAAATAAGTCATGGGATTAAGTTAACAGAGGAATGCGCCAGAAGTTTCAATTGGCGGTAATAATTATGTTTTATTTGAACATTCGGTTTTCTTCACTTAGAAATATACAAATTTTGATATTGGCTGGACCATAAATTTCAACAGCATCCATAATCAATCATAATACCGTACAATTGGAAACATAGATTCCTGAACATAAATGATTATTTCGATAAGTTTACAAATTTTGCAAAAAGCTTATATTTCTCACTTTTGTATAAATGAATAAGATCTCACATTTATGAAATTTTCATCTCAAAATAATTTCTTATTCTTTTTTGTTATATCATTTAAAGTTTTTATTCGACGTTATAGACCATTTTAAGTGAACACAAACTAAGTGCTTCAGTTTAGATTTATAAACTAGCTTGGAGCTTTATCGTGGTTGTTGGGTCTTCAAATCCAATATTTGACATTTTGAAACGCCTATAACTTTAATTTACCTTTAATAGTAGCATTGCTACTGTAGCAATTCTGTGCAATATTGCAATTCTTGCAATATTGTGAAATCTTATCACCTTGAGCGGTTAACAATTAAAACGTGACATAGTTATCTGCCATAACCATCCGGTTAACTGAGTTAACCAAACAACTGTTTTTGCTTAATACTTGTATACTGTGTTAAGCATAAATTTATGAGATTAAAACAGTTCACGAAGGATTATGAAACTGAGCTTAAACGCTCGTATCCAATGTTTTTTAATAAAATAATTTTTTTGCTAATTTTTTGTGTTTTTACCGGGAAAAAATATGACGGTTTGGGTTCAACAAAGAAAATATTGAGAATCCTGATATCTAAAAGCTTGGCTATATCACTGTTGTTGCATTTTTCCTTACTAACACCAGTGGCGTTAAAATGCTATTTTTCGTACGGAAATATTGATTTTTGGAATTCGGCTATATGAAATAAAATGATCCCCATCCCTGAAATAACCCCGTTGTCAACTCAAATAAAAAATCCAAGATGGTCGGGAATAACTGTAACAGC